>CAUOPZ010000375.1:5000-30000 GCA_963457665.1 Thysanoteuthis rhombus
GTATTTGAGTGTAGTGTAGAGATCTGTATATTACAGGATTAATAAGATCACCATGGGAGACTCTCAGCATGATCTCCAGCTGTGCATAGCACTTAGTATACCAAGTTGGTCACCCATCTAGGTACTGATGAAGCGTGATGTTGCCTAACTTCAGTAATTGTAAAAGAACCAGTGTATACTGTACTCTATTGTCTTCTTTACATTTTGAATAAAATTGCTTGCCATTTACCTCCCTTTTTAATGAACCATTCATTCTTTTTTTCTTTTGTATTACTTGTAAGTACATAATATACACATGTACTTGCCCATACATGATTTATGTCTATTTATCGCAGATTATAAAAATGCCCAATGTGCAGTTTAATAGGTAGCCTGGACCTATTACTGGCTTTACCTGAGCTTGGTCTACACACTACTTTCTCCTTGTTGGAACTATGAATTCAGTAATCTGTAGATTATACAGGATTCCCTGAGGATCATTTATTGAACCGAGTTGATGACAGCACTTTTATCTTTATATTCCATTTTTCTGAGGGTGGTGTACATCTATTTATATAATCAAAAGTGTGGTTAGCTATATTTCTGTGTGTGACATTTGTCATGAGAAATGATTATAATTATATTATTATGATAACAAGTAATCTCCCTTATTTTTGTTTGTTTTTTTGGAAATGTAAAAATCTTGGTTCATTCTGCTTGAACATAAATTTGTTGATTGCATTGGTAAACTAGTTTGGTCAGAATATTGAGTTAGTGAATTGTTTTCTTTTTCAATTCAAAAATTTCATTTTATCTTGAAACCAAGTGCTAGGGCCCTAATGCACCATATATGATTCATCATGAGTGTCTAAATATAGTGACAGCATGACTGAGCCCATCCTTCTAAGGGCTGGATTGAAAACCTGGACTGGTTGCCAACCAAACCTAGATAGCCCCATGTACCCCACTATTTACCCTGGGAGATGAAATGGATTCATGCCTTGTGCCCAGGCATTGGTGTGAAGTGAACACAAACTGTCTCAGCCAAAGTTGAACCCAGTTTGCAGATTCCATTCTACATGCTGTTAACCGTCTGGCCACTCTATACTTCCTAATTAATAGTAATTCTTCCAGTGCTTTAAACCCTAATGCTTGGATCCTGTTTGGAATATATGAAATAGACAATGGTATTTCTCACTTCTCTGTGTGCTATTTCAACCATAGCTGGGATACAGATGGATTCATGCCTTTCCCCAAGGCATTAGTGCAAAAGTTTATACAAATTGTCTCAACCTGAGTTTTAACTCATCTTAGTGATCCCATTTTACCTGCTGTTGACCATATCTTCTCTGTACCCCCCAATTATTTGCAATTGTATTTAATAATAATGAGCTTTATTTTTTCCACAACAATTGATAACTGTTGACCTTGATGCTTTTGAAATATCAACTGCAATCAGGTGCTTCTGATAATCGGCTGATTTGAGATTTTTGTACCAAGTTCAAGGTTATCTGTATTTATGACTAAATTACTCAATGAAATGATTAGAAAATGTTATTTACGTCATATAAACTGAATAAAAGCGTTGTTGACTGTTTAAGAGTATTATAGATTTTACAAATGTATGAATGGTTTGATTACAATAGGCTTACAGCATGAAAGCATCATTCAAGGTCTAGTTGTGATTATTTTGATATTGGCTGCTTAAAAATCTAATATTGTCCACCTTGGAAAATCAATTGTATTAACTGGGCAGTTTGTTTTTGCTATTCCTTTATTTCTATTATTGAGTAGCAAAATAAATTTTTGCCTAATTTTCATAAATGACATTTAAAGTCTATTGAGGGTAATGATTAATTCTTAGCTCATTTTCTAACCTTTTTGTGAGCACATGCCCATGTTGGCGACAATCTTCTGAAAAAATTGCCCTCATATGGCCCTGAGAATTTTTGAGCTGCAGTGTATCATTTTTATAATATTTGCTGAAGAAAGAACAAAATGCTTAAAGCATTCTCAAAGAAGTCTGTTTAAGCAATCAATAACTGAGGTGACTGTTTATAAATTAAAGGCTGTTGATTTTTTTTCTTTTTTTTTTTAATAAAATCACTAACAAAAAAATATATCACTTACGTGCCAATAGACTGTTTTTGTGTGCCACATGTTCGTCACCTCTGTCTCGTCAAAACATTCTCTAGAAGCATAATGCAGATATCATTTATTACCTATAAAAATTGCTCTAATCAATGAAATATCCTATCCCCTGAGCCTGGCCCTAAATTCTTAATTTAATCACCACCTATATACTTGCCTAAACCTGAAACATGTATGGCATTTCTTGACATTAAGACTGTTATTTGCTATCTCCATGATTTTAAATATGAGGCTGTACTTTGAATGACGATGCTACATAGTGCAAGGTAGTGTCTCTTTGCAAGAAAATCTCTTATTTGGAAGCTGCATTTGCTACAGGAACTTATGGCCACTAGTACTTCCAAATGATCACCCATCTGGGCATTTGGCTGTATCTTTATAAAAGCTTTTTAAAAATTTATTCCAAAGCTTCTTGCTATGAGAAAATTCCCCTCGAAATAAGTTCTTAGTGGGGGTTCAATTTACAATGTAAGTCTATGCTTTTTAGTGATCCAACAAAAGTCAAAAGAAGTAATTTACTCATTGATCACCTGTTTTTTCCTTAATTTCCAATTGATCAGCATGGCATGTTGCCAAAAGGCATTGGTTGCATGACAGTTTCAAACGTGTGACTAACCAGACTCGATTTTCTTTGTCATCAAACTTGCTTTTTTTTTCATTTTTTGCTGTATCAGTGTCTTTCAGTTTGTGCAAAATCTTACTTTGTCTCTATTTTACTACCAGAAAGCCACCTCTTCTGAATCTGGAAATGGCAACTGTTCTGTGTGACATATTGATTGTATGTTTAATATAAAGTCCAAATTACCAATGTCTTCATTTTCCAATTGATGAGATGATTGCTTTCTCTCTGAATCTTAATCTTGTCCATAATCCAGTCAAAGTATCAGGCTTGGTTTGAGATTACATACCTCTATCGCTCCAGTAAATCTGTCAAATCTATGACATCCCAAACCCCCAACACTTCTCTACTCATTCTTTTCTAATGTGAGAGATGTTGTTGTTGCTCTCTCTGCTATCATTGTCATTCTGTTTTGAGATCAATAATTATTACAACCCTCTTGATCTTGGAGCCAAAACTATTTATTTTCACTCAAATATCAATCTACTGAGGCGGGGTGGATTTAGACATGCTACAGTAGTCCCTCTTTATAACACAGGTTTTGGGGTCCATGAAAGACAACCACATCATAACTGAACTGCAGATAATCAAACATCAATTACAAACAAAGGTGTTTTTCATCACAAAATCAATGTAATCCTATGTTGATTTATTGCAAGCTGAGGAAATTCAATATTTTAGTCTTATTAAGCCTCTTGATGAAATTCTATATTCATTCATGGTTTCCAGGACGAGGGGACAATAGTATGGCAAAAATATTGGGATTTACGATGCACCCACCTCATATAGTGAAGTACCTCAGAGTGAAGGATTCCTGTTTTCAATTGAGGCACCTCATTTCCCCTTATTCAAAATGAAACATAACAGATCTGTGTGTCTGTTTTTTGAAAATTCAGACTTTTTTTTAGTTTTTACTGTTCAATAAAAGGTGAGAGAAGTAACCTTATGGAAACTGTCACTTGACCACTGTGTTTTGGCAGCATGCCGTCTTGGAGGTGTTCAATGAATAAGTTACTTCTTCCACCTTTTGATGGGCAGCGATAATTGAAAAAAACATCTGAATTTTCAGAAAACAGACACACAAACTGAAGGATCAATTTAGCATAAATCTACATTGTAAATGTAAACCCATTAAACACCTACGGAGGGGGTCGAAAAACAGAAAATCACTTTTCCTGATCATAATATTGAGTAAATATTTGAAATTTCAACCCTCTTGCTCCATTGGTGCAGCCTGAATGCTTGATACATACTTATATCCAACCAGCAGGACCTTAGTTTAAAAACTTGAGAAGCCCATACTGACAGTTTTGGTTGACAGTTACTAATTTCTAACTTGTAGGCTTTTTGTAATTTGAATATGTAGTGTGACTGTCATGGATGGACCCAATTAAGAGTAGGATCAAATAGTGAAGACTGGGCTGAGATTTTGAAGTGTTTTCATATTGAAGTAAATTTGAAATGACAATTCAAGACTATATATGTGAAACTGAATGGAGAATTGGAAAAAATGGTTGTATCTTGATTGCTAGGGATTTAAGCCAATGTAAAATGGGTATTCTTTGCAGTATAGCACTGGTAGATTCTGTTCACAGAGTTTGAATTTTTGTGATTACATTTGGTAATGCTCACTTGATATTTTACTATGAGCTATGCAGATGTTTCTTGGTGTCAAAAGTTTCTGTTTGTGTGGAATGATACCATCTGCCAATGAAGCAAACAGGTTAATCACCCATTGAAGACTGAAACAGTTTGGACTCCTGATAAGGAAGAAGCCTGGTTATCTTGAAAAGCACATCTTTGACCTGTATCTTTAGAAACTTGGGTGGAAATGTCCCAGTCCCAAAGGCTGACCAGGATGATGCCTGCTGAACACCATTACTGAGGATTTGGGCTATATAGATATGCCCCTATATTCACCCAAGTAACAGGCAATGAATAAGGATCATAGGAGAAGAACCTGCTGACGTGTAGTCATCATGTTGGAACCCCAGCAGGCACCATGAATATAATATATAGGTTGATATTGGTGGGGAGTGAACTATCAGAGATTTAAAAAAAGCTTACTATTCCTTTATTATTGCATTATTCTGCACATCAGCTAATCAAATCTAGACAATGTTATTCGTGGAATTGATATTTTTATAGTTGTGGAAAAAAAATAAAGAAGAATTTCTGAAAATCTTTCATTTGTTGTCCACATTCTTTGAGTGCTTCTTTCTTTGTTTTATTTTTCAGTTTCTTCTTCCTTCTTACGCTGAATGTGTATATAGCTAAATAAGGTGGGACCTTGCTGTCTGCAGCAGCCCCTGTTCCTTGGGGTCATTGAGTGGTAACTTTCTTTTGCAACTAACCCTGCTCTTCCTCCCCCCTCAGTCTCCAGTGGGTGGCCAGCCTCACTACTGGACCCACATAAATGGAGATGAACAATCACACAGTGCAGGAGAGTAGTCAAGGTTCTTTATATGCAGAAGATGGACATGCTACAATGTTGATTATGCAGGTAAGATTCAATACTTTTTAAATGGCTAGTTTCTGTCTTTTCATTTGATGAAAAAAAATCACTAAGAAAGTTAGCTCAAGTACTCTTTGCTGATTTCTATACACAGCTTAATCACTGAAGTAAATCTTTCTTTTGAAAGAAACGTGTTGAAAAGTAGGTTGTGAATAGTTGGGATATTTGATGGCTATGTACCACATGTTCTGGAATCAAGGATGCTCCGGCCCAATTTTGATTTGAAAAATAAAAAGAAACATAAAATTAAGGTTTTAGCACTTTCACCTACCTTACCAGGTAGTTTTGTAGGTGGCTAATTTTGTCACTTAACAATGTTCCCTTAAATTTCAGGTGGTTTGAGGAGAGTGAAAATACCTGCACTATTGATATACAGCATCTAAATTAGTACTACATTGATATTTGAATTATGTTTTTTTTAATTATTTATGATACTTTTGCTTATTTACTATTTTTCATATTACTAAGTATAATTCATATTCTTCATTCAGAGGTCTCATACAGGAGTTTAGATGACCTTTCAGTTTAGATTATCTTCCTGGGATAAAAGCCTACAAAAAAGTAACCTCTTACCTATAGGACACAACAAATTTCCAGACTTGTTTCATACTGGGGAAATTTTTTTTTTGACGCCGAGGAATACAGTAAATTTTATTTTCTCTGAACATTAGAAGTCTCAAGTTAATCTTGGACTCCTGCTTGAAATATTGAAATTGTATTAAATTCTTCCTTGTGGGGGAAACACTCTGTAAATAGCCTTTGGGTATATGTTGTATTTTCTTATAAAGAAGCCCTTGTAGCTTTTGTTTGTTAGTTTTTGTCATGTTAAAGCAAGTTATTAAGGACTGTCCTTGTCATATTTAATTTGATTGCTGTTAAATGGTTGGGAAGGTCAATGTCCAATGATGGATGTTAAGACTAATGATGATGAAATGGTTGTAGCAAGTTTCAAATCAGATGTTCATCAGTTTTTGGAATCTAGTCAAATTTGTTAAGAAAAAGTGCCATTTTCAAACTAAATTACTGAAACTGGATTTGTTAAAAATAACAAAGATCATCTACTTCAATTCCCCATCCTCTCATTTTGTTTATAAAAAAGCTGATTCAGAAGGATAAAAATTTCTTTGATTTGATTAAAACCTCTTGAATTGAATATGCTAGTCTAGCAGGAATTCATGAGATCAACCTAATTTTCATTCAAATTCAAACAAATCTAATTGCTTGAATAATGGTTGAGTTTTGTTGCTATAAAACACTGTTACACAGTGGCAAAAATTTTTAGTGTGTTCATCTAGTTCTAATATATTATTTTTCTTTATTTGCAATTCGTCTGATTATTACTCAATGCAATCCAAATTACTTCACCAAAATTGGCTTTGTTCTCATGTGATACTTGTTTCTAATGGCAATCCATAAATCTACTCGACCAGCCCATTGCCATTTAAGTTTTCTAATAGATTCTATGATATCTTGAACTCCTGTTTTTCTTCTGATATGCTGTGCTGTCTTGTGGTCTTCATGTGATTCTCTCGTGTGCATGTTGCATAGTTCTCAGTTTGGTCAAATTTTTGGTTAGGTTCCATGTTTTAGCTCTGTTGGTTGTAGTCCCTTCTTTTTGAGACTAATGGGAATTACTTGTTCTGAAAGGTTAAGCTTACTCTACTAAAAGCTTGCTATCCTTGAGTGATTCATTGCTTGATTTCTTCTTCTTTCAAGAACTTCATGGTGATTTGCTGTCCTAGGTAAATGTAGTGGTCAACTATTTTCAGGTCTTCATTTTTTATTTGAATTTTTGTGTTTTTGTCCTCAACATGTTCATTGTACATGGCATTTGTTTTATTGAAGTCCATATGAAAACCAACTTTCTTGCTCTTTTCATTCAGTTTGTCTAGTATCACTTGGAGCGTGTGAAGGTTTTTTGCAAAAAGGCCAATGTTATCTGCTAGTCCAAGGTTACTCAAGTTTTCACTGTCTCTTCTGATTCCTTTACTTTTTTAGTCTAGGTTCTAGAAGATCATATCAAAACAGACTGTGGTGAGTTTAGGTGTGCTGGTATCATCTTGTCTTACTCCCTTTTTGTGCTGAAAAGGCTTGGTTTTTATATTGCCTAATAAATGAACTGCTTTGTTGGCATACATGATGCCTGACTAATACAGGCTCTATGCTTGTTGTATGATAGCATTTATGACTTTGGAGATTTTGTTCTTAAAGTTCAATTGTTATTGCACTAATAACATTTAAGTAAAAACTGTATTGTTCCCTCTGCATGTGTCACAGAATGTAAATTAATGAAAATCTTAGATAGAGGAAAGATGGATGAGATCAAATGAGATGTGAATAACAGACAATTTGCCACTGTACAATTCCAAAGCTGATTTCTCCAACAGTTATAGTATTTCTTCAAAATGTCATCATTCTTTCCTCTGGATGTAAACATTTGTTACATTATCTACCTTACTTTATTAACTAGTTGCTTTACATCTGAATTTGCTGTTGACAAAGAAGATATGGCTTGAAACTTCAAGTATGCATTCAGTTCTCTTATTATAGGTTCAGAATGGCCAAATAGTTTGCAACATGGAGAATCATATTAGACAGTTTACACGAAAGGCATGGATCCAGCTATGGGTAAATAGTAAGGGTAGACTGGTCTGTCTAGCTATGGTTAGCAACCAGTCTAAATGAACAACTCTGATCCCAAACCATCCTGAAGTTGGATGGGTTTCATCAGGCTATCTCACCCCTTGACACACACACACACACACACAATGAAATCATTTGCGGTACCCCAATGATGCTGCACTTGGTTATGGGGTGTTAAGATAAGTTCAAAATCAAGTTTATATGAAATATTTATAAAGCAGGTCATAAGGTGTGGCTGTGATTGATTTCATTGTCATGTAGATATTTATTTGTTTCCTTCTAGCTGTCAAGGTTATGAATTTTTTCGTGGATTTTTTCACATGCTCAAGACTCTATATTCCCAATGCTTTGACCTGTGGGTGAACTTCATTAAAAAAAAAATGGTTGGACTGTTAAGGGTCACACTCAACTCTAACATTTATTCTGACTGAAACTTTTGTATTGTATATTTTATACATAAAAAATTATTAGTATATATATATATATAATCTTTGTATAAATGTACTATAAACGTACATCTGTGTATAAAGAGAGGGACTCTTTTTCTGGGAGTGCCGAGTAAAAAAAGATGGCAAACAAATTTTTTATTCTCTAATTAATAGCAATGCTGGAGAGATAGATTGCAGATGGTTTAAGTCCTTCCTTTGTTCAGCAATTTTGGTTGGCTTTCACTGTTCAACAGGGACATTGTACGGAATATCTTGTCAAACATACGTACAGTATGCTCAAAGAAAGCTGTAAAAGGGATTGGTTGAAATATTGTGGAAAAAGCAAAATTTATAAAGAATAGTTCAATTGTGGGAGAGAGGTACTTGAAGGTTTTTGCATTTATTCTCTCAGACCCCCTCCCGCTAAAACCCCAAGGTCTTCTTTATTATCTAATGGAAAACTGTCATTTGACCAACTTGGCAGTGATCAATTTAAACTTGGGTTAAAAAGAATGATCAATGAATAAGTTATTTCTCATGTGGAGTTTTCTAATTTCATTTTCTTGACTCTCTTTCACTTCAGATGAAACTACAATTAGAAATCTCCTTTAGTTGTCCTTTGGCAACCTTGTGACTCATTGGGTCACCCTTTGAGAGAAAAGTACTGCAATCAGATGTGACCAGAATGAATGTCAAATTTAAAGGCCTGATTGTACCTAGATTTTTAAATTTTAAATAGCATTTAATATTTATTTCCCTTGGGAAATGTTCAGCAAAATAAGTGGAAAACCCACTTGCCAAAGTTGATTGGTGTGCAAGCTGAAGGACGAATTGGATTCGGGATTTAGATTTGTTTTTCATGATGATTGATACATGGTTAGCGTATCTAATCTTTTTTAATTTTTTTTAACTGTTTATTTAATATCAACATCTAAAATGCTTTTTATATTTCTCAACTGGTTTTTTTTCGAGTTGGCTAAGGGAGAATTCTCTTTTCCTGGCTTAAAACAGAAAAGAGGCTGCTGAGAAGGAAATGATTTATTCTTCCCCTGACGCCTATCAACACATTGGTATTGTTTGCGTGCAGATAACGCTGTATGAATAAACACTATTCACTTGGCCAGAATTGAAATTGAACAGGCTTAGTTTGTCTCTCAACAGAAACTGTCATGTGATTGTCTTTTGGCAGCAATGAATAATTTACTTATCTTGGCTTTTGTTGGGAAGTGATCACTAAAAAAGTCCTGATTTTGAAGAGAGCAAGCATGAATGATGCTGGACACAAACCAAAGGATTAATTTTACATGAACTTACAAATTGACCTCCCCCCCAAAAAAAAATCCAAGGGGAGGGTTTAAAAAACACAAAAGTTTTTTCTGTACATAATTAAGAATAAGTGTTTGAAATTTCATCCTTTTAGCTCCATCGGTGCAGCCTACATGCATGATACACATATAGCTAGTCTGCCTGACCTACTTGAAAAAACCTATATTGACAGTTTTGTTCGATGGTTTCGTATCCTTATTATTTGAGCTGCTTTGATTATCCCTTCAAGAAATGGTCCAATTATGAGGAATCTAGTATCTTCATCTAAATAATACTAAATGTCTGATTCGGTTTGTGACTTCTAAGTTGTCAAAATCTCTTGAGATCAGAAAAAAATGTTAAAAGTAATCAAATGCTCCTGTGAATGTAGTCGTATAAGTATAGGGAGGGAAAACCATTGCATATTTTCAGTCCAATATTAATGTCTTTTATAAGAAACTTGGTCCATCTAACTATGTATGTATGATGCATACAGGCTGCACTTATGTTGTAAGGTAGGCTGAAAGTTTCAATATTTACTCCTTAATATGTCTACAAAAACTTGAACTGCATCCCCATGGGTTTTTAATGCGGGGGGTTCAAATTGCAATGAAAGCATATGCTAAGTTGATCCTTATCTTGTGTTCTTTGGTTTTTAAAGAAAAAAAAATCAAACGGGGAGTAACTTAATAATTGATCACACTTTTTCCCAATTTTTCAATTGATCACCCTCAACATGGCATGCTGCCAAAAGACATTGATCGCAATACAGTTTTTGTTGAGTGACTAACTTGACATATGAAAATGTAATGTTTTTCAAAAAGAATATATCCTTATGTTATTTCTTGCTGTATTAAGACAAATTATACTAAGAACAAGGAAATCCCATTAGTCCTAAAAAGATGCATCTACAACCAATGCATAAACACCTATAGAGCTGGAACCTGAAACCTATCCAAAAGATTGACCCTCAAAATGAGGACCATGCAACAAGAGAAAATCATCACATAAAGAGATCACAAAACAGCGCAGTACATCAGAGCTAAAACAGGAATTCAAGATATCATAGAATCCTTTTGAAAACTCAAATGGCAATGGGCTGGTTATGTTGTAAGAATAGCAGACAACAGATGGACATCCTGACTCACAACATGGATCCTGAGAGATCATATGCAAAACTGGCTGGTAAAATATAAGATGGCGTGATGAATTATACAAATTCTGGAGGTATTTGCTCTACAATACCCATGATAGCATGGTCTGTTGAATCCTGGGGAAGGTCTATGTCCAACGACAGATGCTGAAAGGCTGATGATACTAAAATCTTGCATGAGGACATAAAATTGTAGTTGAAGAAATCTCTTAAGCTAATTTACACTGCATCTATCTCCTTAGCAACATCCACACATAATGATTTGCAATATGCTTTTGCCATGCTTGGGACACAACTCATCTATGATGGTATAAAGGTAGAATTTTATACTTTGATGTCATAAAAATGATGAATTTAAAGAATATTCTAATCATGTAATGATTTATTTGCAAATTTGTCTGTTTATTGGAGTTCAAATGGGATGTGTCGATTGATTAATTTTCCTATCTACGTTTCTGTCTTGAATGTAACCAAATTTGGCAAAAAGGAGTCTGTTTGAAAAAAAAAGAAAACAAATATTGAAAGACTTAAAAATTTATCAAAGTCTACAAAGAAAAATAATATAGAGGTAAGATTTTATTAATTATTGTCACATATGTGAACTGTAGAGATTACATTAAAAATGAAGTTTATGCTTCTAAGAAATTGATATAATATCTATCTTATCATGGATTTTTCATTTCTATTTTCACAACTATAGATTTGAATTACTTGAGTAAATCTGTTCATGAGTAATGAGGCCTCTTTTGATTTTTTTTTTTTTTTTTCCCCTGAATATTTCCCTACATAAATAATCTTTTATTGTTAACTGGATCCCCTGCTATTTAATTAGCTAATCTAGTTGGTGAATTATTTTTAATAAATCAATTACATATTTTATTTTTTTTAAATTTAAATTCTCAACTCGAAACAAGGTTTTTAGGTAGAAACTTTTTTTCATTAAAGATATATATTTATTACTTTTAAAGGTATTTGTTCTTAACTGTGAATAAACAGTTAAAAAATGTGAAAGCACAAATAAAATCTCATGTGAATGTTTAAATTCTAAAAGATTAAACAGTAACAAGAGAAAAATGTATTCATACTTTTATGCTTAATATTCTTTTTTAAATTCAGATTAACTCATGTGAAAAATAATATGAAATCAATGTATGAAACTTTAAAAAGCCAGCATCCAATTTACCCTGTGTATTATCACTAGGAAACTAGCCATTCTAGTCAACTAAGAGTCCTAGAAGATTGGAACGCTGCAACCACAATGCTGTTATATGAAAACCAAATCACCAAAATGCTTGATGAAATCCAACCTCAAGAACAAACAGGGTTTAGAAGCTACTTGACCATCTCTAATTAAATAAATCAACTGAAAGAGAAAGCAGCAGAATATAAAATGCCACTCTGTAGCATTTATTGACTTCAAGAAGGCCGTTGATTCTGAAGATCATTAATGCTATCGGGCTACATAAAGACTCAGAGCCTTTTCAGTTCCTAAAAGGGGTAAGACAAGGTGATACCTGTTCATCTAAACTCTTCACAGCCTACCTTGATATGATCTTCCAAAACAAAGATTTGGAAAAAAAAAAAATCAGAAAAGATTGAGAATACCTAAGAAACATGAAACTGAGGACCATGCAACAGGCACATGAGGAGAGCATCATATGAAAAGATCACAAAACAGCACAGTACATTAGACGAAAAACAGGAGTTCAAGATATCATAGAATCCTTCAGAAAACTCAAATGGCAATGGGCTGGTCATCTTGCAAGAATAGTAAGATGAACTACTTAAGTTCAGAAAGTATTGGCTCAGCGACGTCCACGATAAAGAGATCTGGCATGTCTTTTGGAAGGTCTATATCAAATGACAGAAAATAAGACTGATGATTGTCATGGCAACAGACGTTTTAATAACTATTTTCTTTTCATAATAAATTCTGTTACAATTCATTTTTTCTAAAAAGTGACTTACAATCTTAAAATTTTCCTTGTTTCAGTTCTTGACAAATTTGGTTTGATTCTACAATTATCATCAGGATAAGTTTTGTAAGACAAATTTCAACAGGTATCATGTGATATAAAAATCCCTATACATATTTTCTGGGCTAGAAATATGGGTTATTTCTGGTGATAAGTTCATCAGAATGTTGAGTAGATGTTCAGCAAGGGAGATAACTCAGATTAGCTGCTGCTTTTTGGCAGTTTTGAATAGCTGAAAGTGGCTAGATTTTTACCATTGAACAAATAACATCATTTTCAATCTAAAAATACTGTCGACTTTACAGTCAATATGGCATGTGGTTAGGCTTAGGTGATCATTGCAAAGATGAATCATGTAGCCATTTTCATATGGGTCATTTTTATGGCTAAAAGTGGCTAGATTGTAAAAACATGACTATTGGGTAGTTTAATTGCCTGGTAACTATGTAGATTTCATTTCCCCAGCATTGATGTGTATTTTGAACTTTGGAATTGACCAATAAAATCATCTAAAGGTTACATTAAAATATGAATGTGTAAATTAATTGAACTTTATTTTAAACTATGTTAAAAATCTAGCTAATTTTAGCCATTGAGAATTTCCTAAATAAAAATGACCTTTATCAAAATGCTTACTTGATGCATCTCTGCAAAGATAAATGGCTCAATATGTGGAGTAAGCTGGTAGGTTTAGAATAATAGGTAGGTTTGAGCTTGGGTTTTTAATTTCCGCATCATTTATTGGTGTTGTTTTGTTACTTGAAAATTAAATCTACCCAATAGCCATTCTTAGAAATATCTACTTACTTTTAGCCAGTAAAGAATAGTACAAACTGATACAAGGGTATACAAAAATATTCACTTTTTTCACTGTTGTTAATTGCAACCCCAGCACTAACCCTAGATACTAACCCTAATACTGAGCAGTGATCTTAGAGCATATCCTTTGTAATTAAATTTGATAAAATACAGTTCTTTTCTTTATGTAATAATTTAACAGCAGCCTCAGTTGATTGCATCTGCCGAGATGTTATCTTCGTAAAATTCCTACACAACCTTTTAATGAACCTATTCCGAAAAATTACTGAATATATTTCTACATAAATCATTATTGATAATTTTTTCTTTTTTTCAATATCTAATGATATTAATGGTTATTTTCCTTACATTACTATTTGTCTTAGTAATTCATCTTTGATCAATCTTACAAACCAGCTTGAATTCAGTTGAGACTTTCAAACAACTTACAATTATAGATTAAAGATGGATTACAATCAATTCATTTAAATTATCTACTACATTGGCCTCTGACTCTTTAATGTCAATTCATATGTATATAAATAACACGTCATATGACAGGTAATACTATTGTATAAAAATAAAAAGTAATATAACCAAAAGAAGTTTTGTGAATTGTAACTCTAAGTGCAATAGTCTGAAAAAAGAATGAAAATATAAATTTCTTTTCTTCTTGTAATGAAGTAGGGAAAAGTTTTAAATGATTAAATTGAACAGAAAATATCTTTTGATTTGTGTATTTATTTAAATCCTTTTGAATTACAAGACAGAAATCCCCTTTCCTCATGAAAGATATTTACTGCAATGAATGAATATTATTTGGATGTTTGTTGTCCTTGTAACAGTAGAATTGTAAATACACTGTAAATGCTGAAGCAGAATATGCTTGATATTCAACAAGTTTAGCTAAGTTTGACATGAGGCCAATGTTGTGGGACTTCCAGTGAGGATTGAACTCATTACAATAGTAATGGTCAGCATCCCAAGCTTATTAACCATTAATACACTGATTGCGAAACTAAGGATTTCATGAAATTACTGAAATGTTCTGTGATTTCACAAAATCACTAGGTCCACAATCATAAGCCGCTGGAAATCATGTAATGAGCCTCCCAAGACGATCAGTTGATTCTCTCAAGGAGAAGGGATCTCTACATTTAATGCAAAGCCCCCTCACTCTAACCATCAAACCCTCTGACTGACCTTGGTACGAGCGACTAGAAGTGTATGAATGAATGCATGTAGGTTGGACTGCTCGACGCAAGAGAAAAAAGACACTGGTTGATGTTATGCTGTTATTAAGTCTGAGTTAGTGTGCATCATGGAGCTGGTTACTAGAATCTTCTTCCAGAGATGATGGTGATCCATTTCACATGATATGCCATATTTAAGTTTTCCTCTTCAATACCTTGCTGGATGATTAGTTAGACATCATTGATTTATCTGTCAGTTGTGAAGTCAGAAGCTATCTCATTTGAAGCATTACCCAATTCATTTTTGTTTCTTTCTCTTTCTTCCTCTCTCTCTCTCTCTTTTGTCTGTCTTTCCCTCTGTTTGTCTAAGTCTCACTAGATTGGTGCCTTTAACTTCCAGAATCCTTGTAATGCTCTTTTTGTCTCTATCTCTCTTTGTCTATAATTTTTGATTTAGAAATTTTCTTAATTCTTTTCTTTGTTGAACAAAGTATTCCATACTGTGTCCTTGTTGGGCAACAAAATCCATACTGGTCTGATATTTATCTTGCTGATGAGTTGATGTCTGCCGCTTCTTTCAATTTTTTCATGCTCCATCTGCGTTCTGTCTATTATTTTGACTTCCTCCTAGAGAAGGTAATGTATACCCTTCTCCCTCCAACTATGATCTATCATACCAGATTTTCTACTTGTTCCGTATAGCCCCATGAATTTTATTAAAATTACTGAAATCCAATTCGAAAGGTGAAATTGAATGGAAACTTTTAAAAAACTTTTTAAAAGCATTTTGATTAGTTACTGATGTTGCTAACAAGCCTAAACAAAGCATTTTCTGAATATTTTGTCACAAAGTATTTTTCTGTTTGTGAAAAGCAAAGTGGCTTTCCATGACACACAATACTTGAGGCAATGGTTTTATCTCCATTTCTCAATAGATCCATGGAGACCAAATCATTGTTTCTGTGGCAATTGTAGGTTTTCACAGGGCCTGACTACCAATGCAAGATAGACTCCCTTACAGGGGTAAAAGGTTTCAACTGCTCTGCTGTTTACCCATAGCATGGAGAAAAAAATGGATTCATGCTTTTCTCCAAGGGCATTAGTACAAACTGAATGCAAACTGTCTCAGCTGGAATTTAAACTCTCCGCTGATTCTATTCTTCATGCTTTTAATCATTAGGCCTCCTGCACCTTTGTGTGTGTGTGTGTATGTGGGGGGATGCAAATAGATCAAGAGATGAGAGAAGGCAGTGGAATTCTTTTTCTCAGTAAAACTAACCCTTTCATTTCTCTGTTAATGTTTTAATGTTTTAATTTGTCAAGAACTGATGGTGTGTGTGTAAGATAGGGGTGCATCTTCCTCCAGTTGCTAAGTGACAACATATGTACCTTGTACATGTGAGATTGAGGGTCAATTAAACTCAGACATTGAGTCACTTTTTCCAAACAAAACTTGGAATTGGGTGTGGGAAGCATTCATGCCAAGCCATCTTTTTCTTTTCTATGTCTTCCTTCCATAAGTCCATAAGTCAATTAGTCAGACACTCCTATATTGTACCACATATGATGCAATGATTTTGCTTGCATTTCCAAAAGATTTTCTCTTTTAATTATGATTTTAAGAGGTGTGCTTGCACAAGACCCTAGATAGACTACCTTTCATGGCTAAAAGGCTCCAACTGCCCTGCTATTTATTGATAACTTGGTGGGGAGTGGATTCAAGCTTGTCCCAAGGGCATTAGTGTGAAATGAATGCAAACACTCAGTTGGAGTTTGAACTGAGTTCATGGTTTCCATTCTTAGTGTTGTTACACCATTAAGCCACCCTCTCCTTGGAAATTAATGCTTAACCCTTGGTTAGATTCTCAGTCTATAAGAACAATTCTTCCTGATGGAATTACTAGTCTGAATTAGTTGCACAGCAATTTGGTAGTCAGGGATTCTATTTGAAGCACTTTGAAAATCCATTGAATTAGTTTGACTACTATATACCTCCATCTGATACAATGGGTTACAATACATGCATGCAAGTCGATGCAAAGACTTGTGCTATGCTGGCAGTCAGTGGCAACCCCTGTGGACTCCTTTTTCGTATGTTTCTATCCTTTCAAATAATCAAACTCTCACCAAAATTATTGTCCATCCATCTGCATGTACTCATCTGCTGCAAAGTCCACACTACAAAAACCCATGAATATACTGGCAGTGATATTTCTCTTCATGTGCATGTTTGGATATCACATGGAAAGATTACAAAACCATGCTTTATATTAGAAAAAAAATAATGGTCTGAAATTGTTTGAGATCACAACTTACAGCAAGGATCCTTCAAGAATATGGATTGTCCATTTTGACGTGCAAACTACTTATGATATAAGTAAACACATGAATTCTCAGTTTTGAGAAAAATGATATGAGTTTTTAGGAGGTATGCAGGCCTAGCCCAAGAGGTGAAGTTGGGGATAGGTTTGAGTGTTTACCTCTCATTTGATTTCATGAAAGTTCTATAAAATAACTAATAAATGCTTTCTAGTGTTGTTAGATTTAGGTTTTTTTTTCCTCCAGGGTAAAGTGGCTTTCTATTTTTAGACTGTTTCTGAGCTAAAACCTGAAATTGTATTGAAAAGCTTCAAGTCAATACATGATAATCTGCCAAAAGTACTTTTCCAGATTGGTTCACAAATTGATCCAATAAATGTTTGTTCTTAGATGCAAAGATTTATTCTTCTAATTTTTATTTCATGAGAAAAAACAATGGCAAATGAAATTAGCTTCTTCCATTAGAAACAAATCTTTGTTCTCTCAAAATCAAATTCCTTATATTGGTGATGTGTGCATGAATATATTTGTGTTTTTCCCCCTCTGTAGTGAAAGAGAAACAGAAGCCATGGAATTCTCTCTCTCTCTCTCTCTCTCTCTCTCTCTTCTAAGTAGACATAAGGCTTAGCTGCCTCAGCCCGTTTGCTGCCATGGAGGAGATAATCCATCTCAGCAAGTTGTCAGTCCAGTGCCATGGATAAGATAACTTGTCTACAGATAGTGTGTTGTTCTTTCGTAATATGACAAAACCACTGCTGGAAAGTGTGAAGTATGTTTACAAAATGCAAAATGGTGGGAGTGGATTCAAATATATTGAATGTAAGATGAGCTTATACATAAGATCCAGCTTATAAGATATTTTGTACTTGTGTAAATTATTGAACTATTTTCACGTATTTATTTACATATTACATTTATTTTGCTGTATATACTAATTGGTCTGAATGAAAATAAAAACGTTTTAAAAATGTAATGAAGACTTTCGCTAAACTTTTACGTGATAAATCCAGCGTAGGGGTTACAACATTACGATTATACATGATAGCAGACAGTTTGAGAATAAAAATGCTAAAAAAGCCGTTTCACATCGTCTAAGGATTGAACAAGTAAGATTTGGAATGATTTTTAGAAAAAGTTTTTTCTCATAAAGAGAAAATACACACATTTATGAAAGGTTTTGAATATATCAAAATTTACTTCCAAATGTTATTAGAAATTTCAGTATTATTCTGCAAGGCATAAACTTGTGAAGACTAATTTTTTTTTCTTCCTTTCTATGAGATCTTGGGTTCTTATGATTTGTTGTGTTGACAGTCTATCTCTATCTGCATTTTGGCAGTCAGTTGCCATCATTCCATTTCAATCGCCGAAATGAAATTTATATTGTAAAACTTTTACATTCTTCTGCTAGGAATTAAATCATTGCTAACCAAATCAGCTGAAGTCAGATTTTTGTTAATCATAATTGGATCTACAAAATTTTAACCCAGTTTTAGGGAAATTCATTCAGAATGAGCTAATCTAAGTTAGGTTCAGCTTGAACAGGAGTTTACTCTCCCAAGTTAGGTGAGGATTGCTCTCATTTTTACCATGGAAAAAAAAAAGTTTGGATTGGAGTTTGACAAAATAGTGTCTCCCCTATTTGTTTTTTGTAATTCTCGAGACACGCAAGTGTAGATGATTTAAGAAGATTACCTGATGGATAGATGCTTGAAATCAGGAATGTCTGGTGTCCAGTTGGCATTGAAGATTTTTCTACTTTCAACTATGCCAAACTTGCAAATGCTAAAAGGAGAATGGATTCACATTACTTTTCTCCCTCTTACCCTTAAACTCTGGAATCTTCACATTTATGATATAAAAGATCTATTTTATTTGATAATTTGATAATTGTGGTGAGATATTCATTAAGTCTGCTAATATAGCCTCTGCATATCACCTACAGTCAAACAACTGAAGAGAAAGTGACACCAAGACACTCAAGGATGCACAGAGTAAGCTCATCACTGACCAAGCTAATGAATGGTATCAGTACATTCCATGCATCTATCCTTTCTTCAATGAAGTGAATACCTTGTGAAGTGACGTATGGCTGCACTGTCAAGTTGCCAATTGACCTGAATTCTAGTGACAAAAGAACATAGGATACAATCCAAGCTAGAGCCTTGCTGAACTGGTCCATATACTTTTGTTGAGTTCCTCAGCAGAGGCTGTGTCAGGCTAAAAAATGTAAAATTCAACAAAATCTCAAGTAATACTTACCACCACAGTAGCCTCAAGATCTATACAGATGCCACATTATCATCAAATGTTACCCCATGACCTTGAACACTGAATCATACCTGCCTGATTCTGTGATACCATAGATGACAAGTCCCAGCATGAGACTAATAGAGGAGCTAGCCAAGACTTGTGACACAACTGAATATGCCAACTTAAAAAAAACAAGTCAAAGAGTATATCAGCCCACTCTCCTCTAATGCTTGAAAGAAATCTTTTGCAGGACTGGGTCTAACTTCAACAAAGTCAATATACCTTAACTGACCCTCTGAACTATCATGACCAAGACAAATGTACTAGACCAAAGGTGTTGACAACTGTTTCTTCTGATCTATCAATTATATATTCATCAGATCTGAGGAGAGCTATGGCGTTGTCTGTGATTGAGTTGTGCAGCATGTGAAAACTATGTGTCTATTATATGTACTTGCGTTTTCTCTCCCAATACGATCAGAGACAGGGAACCCAGTTGGAAACTGAAAAATCAGAGGCACCCCATATCAACATGTCAACTGAATTATGTCAGCCTGATGTGGCTTCCACTACTCGACAGGGATAAGGTATGGAAATCTGAGCCTAACAAGGAAAAAGATTCTGTTCACCACCATCATATTTGGATATTACACCTGAAGAAGGCTGTAGAATGAATCGGCTGGAACATAGTGTTACAACAAAAACAACAATCATCGAAAAAGCTCTTTGAATGTTGATGACCTTTCTCAAAACTATATACAGTATAGAGTCAACTTGTTCTATAAAATGTGGCTAATTTTATGGGGAGGTGGTAGGAAGACTTGTTCAAATCTTCTGAGTAGGGAGGGTGTCAAACTATGTTAAACTTGGTAAATATCAAGTATATTCTGCTTCGGCATTTACAGTGTATATACAGCTTTGTAGGGGAGTACCCAGTGAGGATCAAACTCATTACAGTAGTAATGGTCAGCTCACAAGCTTGTTAACCATTACCATACTGATTGTGAAGCTAATGATTGCATGAAGTTAGTGAAATGTTTGAAGATTTCAAAAAAAATCTCACTGTAACAAGTACACATTCCACTTCCAACTTCTTTGGTAGAGATGAATAATTCATTTGCTTTTACTTTCAAACATAACATCGGAACCATAATGATCCTGGGACCCAGCCTCTCAATATTTTTGGGAAAAAAAAAGAAAAAAATGAAAACTAAGTATGAAAATAAGAATAAAAATTTGGAAATGAGTTATGTAATTATTACATCTGAATTGCACCAAAATTGCAGAATTTCTAAGATTTTGCCTCGAAAAGAGATTGATTCATGCTTTCATGCCAATATTACACTACTAAAAATGATATTTTTTGTCATCTTAGACTGATAAAATGTAAGGACTTTGGGTCCTGAGATGCTTGGAAATTTGCAATTTTCTGAGGCTATCACCAGCTGTATTTGTTTTGGTTATCTCTTGCCTCCCCTACCCCTGACATTTCCACCTTTTTACAGCCCTGAACATGCACTATTTTAAAAATCCTTAGTTGAAGGAAGTTTTCCTCTTCCCTGACCCATGTGGCTGTTACCAGTTTTAAAGATAACCATCCCTTCCTCTACCTCAATTCTCCAGAACTTACACAAGAACAATCTTTTCCTTAATCTTTATGCTGATTGTTGGTTTCATTATTTTTCAAGCTTTCTCCTTTACAGTCATTGCTTATATTACAAGAGCAGGCAAAACTGTGCTCCCTGCTAGGCTTACTATTAGGACTATTATCGGTAATCTACTATAATCATGCACCACATGTATTTATGCATTTATTTTTTGTTGGTAACACCTAAGATCAATTGAATGATGAAAAATATTTCAACATGTTCACAGTATCCGTGATTCTGAAGTGTAGGTCAACATCTTAGCAACAGATGGAAGGAAAAAGGTATGCATATCAGTAAAAGTTTCATTCATTGATTACTGAAATGTTTGTCTAAATCGTTTGATTTTTCATAATTAGTGTGCTGTGTAAGTCAATATTTCATATATATTACCTCTATTGGAGATTCAGTATTCACCCATGTCTTTCTGTCATTCCATCTGTCCTCTGTCCACACGATATCTCTGAAAGTCTCACTGATTTTCAATGACATTTTATGGAAGGATGGGCTACAGAAAGAGTGATCAAATTTGGGGTTGATCCAGGAATTCATTTAATTTTAGAGATATTTTCATCATTCTGCTTGAAAAACAGTTGAGTAAAATCTAAATTTTGAGGGAAGTAACAATTTGTTCATAGTGCTAGGATCACGTTCTCTCCTTTGTTTTTTGATTTTTTATTTTCGCTCAATTTTTTTGGTTATTGCTCAGCATTGGCTGAGGTATACTTTCTTCCTGCAGCACTATTTTGTATGCAAGCCAATCCTGTCAGCAAACTTGACAATAAAGCAATGTGATAAGGAAACCTGTTCGAAACTTATTTAAGATATGTTTATTATACAAAGAAATCATTTATTTTCCCTTTTCAGAATTGGAGAATTATAGAACGATCTGAATCTTGTTTTAATTGCATAAAAGTATTTCTTTTCTGTTATAACTTACTTGGGGCTATTTCTGGTATTTAAATCTGAAATTAAACCATCAAAGAAGAATTGCTCATACTTATACAATCATCACCCAGCCATGATCTTCCATAGTTTATCCTAGTTACTTTCCATTATTATGATACCGTTGAAGATTCTAGCATGCTGTTTTAACTGATGGTTTTATATGAATGGTATAACTGATGAGAAAGCAAAAAATCCAGTGATAATGATCTTTCATTAACCCTATCACTTTAGGCAGCATCATTTCAAGTATTTGACTTCCCGATGTTGAATATAAGATGTGTCATAAATTAGTGCTGTTAGAATGAAATTCAGTCTATTTATTTTCGACCTCTGCTGCATGGTACTTTGAGTGCCAGTCTACACAAATCGGTGTCCTTAGGTTTCTTATTTCGATCGTCGGTCTTTCCTCAGTTTTCTCTCTGTTTCTCTCTTTATTGCAGACTGTCAGCTCCTTACTACCTCCTCCAACTCTATTTCATCTCTGGGTTGATTATCTTTTCCTCTCTGCTAGGTGCCATCATTCAGCACTCCTGCTCCTTGATGTGCTTGTCTTGGTCTTTTTAACCCCTTGCTCTAGCTACCACATTCTAATCTCTCTCAGACACCGGTCTCTTTATTTACACTCTCTACCTTGGATGCATTTTATCTCTCGTCATACTCTCTTCTACTCCATCATCATCATCATCATCAGTTTTTAACATCTGTCATCGGACATAGACCTTCCCTTGGATCTGCTACATTTCTCTATCATGGGCGTCATGAAGCCAGTATTTTCTAAATTTGTCTAGTTCATCTCTCCTTCTTCTATTCCGTCGGCTTCAGTTTCACATGTGATCTCTGGGGATCCATGTTGTGAGTCGTGATGTCTATTGGTTGTCTGCCATTCTTGCAACATGACCTGCCCATTGCCATTTAAGTTTTCTAATAGATTCTATGATGTCTTGGACTCCCGTTTTCTTCCTTATATACTGTACTGTCATGTGGTCTCTCCATGTAAGGTTGAGCATGATTCTCTCATGCATGCATTGCATGCTTCTCAGTTTGCAGGTCTGTCTCTTGGTTAGGTTCCATGTTTCAGCTCCATAAGTGACTATTGGGAGAATGCATTGGTTGTATACTCTTTTTTTTAGGATTATTGGAATTGTCTTTTTTTTGAAGGTTGAGCTTGCACTGCCTAAGGCTTGCCATCCTAGAGTGATTCTTTGTTTGATTTTTTCTTTTGTTAATTTCATAGAGATCTGTTGTCCTAACACCTCTCTCTCTCCTGCTTCCAATCAACATTTCTTTATAGTTGACATATGTTGTGTGCAAACAGGCATATAGTTTGTTTGCATGACTTTCTCATCGACAATGCTCTGTAATTCTCTCACTAGCAGAAAACCTGTTTATATATATATATATATATATATATATATATATAGGTGAAATTTTCTGCTATTTCCTGCGGAAGACCGAAATGTTTGATGTTGCCTTTGTCCTTGTGGATTTGAACTACAGGTATATCTTGACTAGTACGATGATTTGTTCCTAAATTTTCCGTGCTATTATAGGTGCTATTGTCTAACTAGTAGTTTTAGGTGTGTAACAATAACCCGACCAAAAACCGTGACATCATGCACGAATAACACAGTATGCAAAAATATCATTACGAATTTACTCCCATTTCTAAAGCTCAACTCAGGTCGACTTGTTTTGCTAAAGTTTGTCAATTCCATGTTCAGAAAGTTCTCATAAAAGAGTTGTGATAGGACACGTAATTTCGGAATTATATTGTATAGAGAAGTGAATTCCTTTTTGCTTACCTTTTCTAGATTTCATTGAAGCAAGGGAGTTTGACCCTAGTGCAGCCATGCATGTTATGATTTGATCTTTTCCTGCTTATCCCTAGTCACATTATTTTGTACAGCATTACAATAACTGTATATAAAAACTACACTATTCAAGGTATTGCTGAATGTATATTTTGAACCATACCCTCTTTTAAAATCATAACCATCATGAATCAAATATCTGGGGGATTTTTTCAAAAGAAGGTGAATTATAAAGATAGATGGAAATCAGATAATTATATATATTCCATCAATGTCTTCCCCTGCACGTATTGTCTATACATATATTGTCATCTCTCCAACGATATACTGCGTACGGACGTGTGTTGGTGTCGTACTCCCACGCGTATAGCCTGTGCGTGCGTGCGTGCCGTCCTCCCACGCGTATTGGCTGTGCATGCGTGCATGCCGTCCTCCCATGCGTATTGCCTGTGTATGCGTGCGTGCCGTCCTCCCACGCGTATAGCCTGTGCATGCGTGCGTGCCGTCTTTCCACGCGTACAGCCTGTGCGTGCGTGCGTGCGTGCCGTCTTTCCACGCGTACAGCCTGTGCGTGCCGTCTTTCCACGCGTACAGCCTGTGCGTGCCGTCTTTCCACGCGTACAGCCTGTGCGTGCCGTCTTTCCACGCGTACAGCCTGTGCGTGCCGTCTTTCCACGCGTACAGCCTGTGCGTGCGTGCGTGCCGTCTTTCCACGCGTACAGCCTGTGCGTGCGTGCGTGCCGTCTTTCCACGCGTACAGCCTGTGCGTGCGTGCGTGCCGTCTTTCCACGCGTACAGCCTGTGCGTGCGTGCGTGCCGTCTTTCCACGCGTACAGCCTGTGCGTGCGTGCGTGCCGTCTTTCCACGCGTACAGCCTGTGCGTGCGTGCGTGCCGTCTTTCCACGCGTACAGCCTGTGCGTGCGTGCGTGCCGTCTTTCCACGCGTACAGCCTGTGCGTGCGTGCCGTCTTTCCACGCGTACAGCCTGTGCGTGCGTGCCGTCTTTCCACGCGTACAGCCTGTGCGTGCGTGCGTGCGTGCCGTCTTTCCACGCGTACAGCCTGTGCGTGCGTGCGTGCCGTCCCTCGACATGCATAACTGGAATAGTGCGTGTGTTTTGTCCCTTGACATGCATAACTGGAATAGTGCGTGTGTTTTGTCCCTTGACATGCATAACTGGAATAGTGCGTGTGTTTTGTCCCTTGACATGCATAACTGGAATAGTGCGTGTGTTTTGTCCCTTGACATGCATAACTGGAATAG
>CAUOPZ010000376.1:10000-55000 GCA_963457665.1 Thysanoteuthis rhombus
GTTCCTGATGTGTGTGTGTGGGGGGGCGTTACTTGGGACTATTGTATTCAGCATGTGAGATTATGGGTGGTTTCCATCAAGGACATGGCTGATCCTATTGTTTGATTTCATCTTTTATAAGCTAAGATATTTTTGTTCTCAATTGGGAACATTTTTAAGGTCGAATGATTTTGCTGAACAAAAAAATATTGAACTTTGTAACTGCTGACACAATAAGAATGAAATTGTTCTTCTTTAGCATATAACGAAGAATTTTGTGTTTTGAATTGAAAAAAAAGATCAACTAGCTCAGAGTTTTTGGTCCTAAATGACTAATTATTCCATTAGTGCTCTCTCTTATTCTCGAGCTCTTGTCGTCTCCCTGCTCTTGCCCTTTCACTCTCTCCTCTCTGCTCTTTATTCTCCTCTCTGGTCTTTATTCTCCTCTCGGCTCTTTATTCTCCTCTCTGCTCTTTATTCTCCTCTCTGCTCTTTATTCTCCTCTCGGCTCTTTATTCTCCTCTCTGCTCTTTATTCTCCTCTCTGCTCTTTATTCTCCTCTCTGCTCTTCATTCTCCTCTCTGCTCTTTATTCTCCTCTCTGCTCTTCATTTTCCTCTCTGCTCTTTATTCTCCTCTCTGCTCTTTATTCTCCTCTCGGCTCTTTATTCTCCTCTCGGCTCTTTATTCTCCTCTCTGCTCTTCTTTTTCCTCTCTGCTCTTCATTCTCCTCTCTGCTCTTCATTCTCCTCTCTGCTCTTCATTCTCCTCTCTGCTCTTCATTCTCCTCTCTGCTCTTCATTCTCCTCTCTGCTCTTCATTCTCCTCTCTGCTCTTCATTTTCCTCTCTGCTCTTCATTCTCCTCTCTGCTCTTCATTCTCCTCTCTGCTCTTCATTCTCCTCTCTGCTCTTCATTCTCCTCTCTGCTCTTCATTCTCCTCTCTGCTCTTCATTCTCCTCTCTGCTCTTCATTCTCCGCCCTCACGCCTCTCATTCTAAGATCGGAGAAAGTGTAATGTTGAGATTTTGATAGGGGTTAATGGCGTCTGTATAGAAATGACATAATATCGATATGATAGTCTCAACAAAGCAAGGTGTTATCTTAATAAAAAGGAAGATATGAGAGATGAAAAAAAAATTGTTTCACGTTACACTATGTCATATTCCTTTTTCAACTTTTTCAATGAGATCCATGAAGAATAAATGTTTGTGTGTTGTCTTTTCCCTCGCAGAACATTCTACTTTATTCAGTTTTTGTTGGTAATGTTCTGGCCTTGCTGGTAAACGCTGTTCTCAATCGGAAAAGCAACTCTATCCAATGAAAACCTAACATAGAAAATCTAAAAGATCTTGAGTCGATTAAGGAGGAATAAGAAGTTCTCTGATTAACATTTCTTACCTGATGGAAACTACTGTTTCAGCAATCGGAACACCCCCGTGTGGAATATCGAAATATCTTATCAAAATCATAGAACCTACCCTCGATAAAAATGAACACATGGTAAAGAACTCTTTATTTGTGAAAACAGCAAAAAACATGTTGTAGACTCTTATGATGTTGTGAACCTCTACCCTTCAGTACCATTAGATAGTCGTTGTTATAAATAAACTTGAAAATTACTTGGATGATTTTTAAACTTGAACAATCGACAGCAATCATCGAAACCACACTCGAAAAATGTCGGGGCTTTAAAACAATAAACACAACTCTCAGTATAGGACAGAAATGACTAAAGTACTCGAAGAAAACGGAAACATAACAATAGACAGACAGAATTGTTGAACGTACCCAAGAATTCTACCAAGAACTCTACTCTTCAAGACATGGGCAACAAAATAACGACCAGGATAGGCAAGACACTGACTATCAGTTCGAGGACTTCCCAGAAGTTACACCATGGGAGGTAAAACAAGCCATCAAACAAACAGAAAAGGGAAAAGCCCTTGAACCAGGTAACCTCACCATTGATCTACTCAAAAAAACTGGTAAGATCGTCAACAAAAAAACTAGCTATTCTATTCAACTTGTGTCTAAAATAGAGTAAAGTCCCTAAAGAATGAAACACGGCAATCTTAATGATTCTATATTAAAAAAGGAAACCCTAAAGACCTCAACAACTACAGGCCTATAAGCCTACTCAACTGCATCTATAAACTTTTCACAAAAATCATCACCAAATGGATCACTAAAACACTAGATGAAAACCAACCACGGGAACAGGCTGGATTTGTAAGTTACTCGACCATGGATCATCTTCTTTCATTAAATCAGCTGAAAGAAAAGGCAGCAGAATGCAAAATGCCACACGCTGTAGCATTCCTTGTGTATGTCAAAGTACTGCAACTTGTATACACTCACAGTAACTCCTTTATCAGGCTACATGAAAACTCTGAACCCTTCCAGCTCCAAAAAGGAGTAAGACAAGGTGATACCAGCTGATCTTCCGAAACCTGGACTGGGAGAATAGAGGAATCAAAATAGACCGCAAATATCTTAGCAAACGATATCGACCTTTTCGCAGGGAACCTACATGACCTCCAACTAATGCGAGATGAACTAAATGAAGAAAGCAAAAAAGTCGGCCTGAGAGTAAAATCAAAGTCAAGTGTAACAATCACATCAAGAATAAGGACATAACTGTCAAAATCAAAAATGCAAAACTGAGGAAAGTAGACCACTACATCCACCTTGGACAATGAATCTCTATGAAACCCACAAAGGAAGAAGAAATCAAGCGAAGAATCATTCTATGATGGCAAGCCTTCGGCAGAGCCAGCTCAACCTTAAAAAACAAGACGATCCTAATAATCCTAAAAAGAAGAGTATATAACCAATGCATCCTCCCAATAGTCACTTATGGAGCAGAAACGTAGAACCTACCCAAGAGACAGACTCGCAAACTGAGAAGCATGCAATCTGCACATGAGAGATTCATGCTCGACTTCACATGGCGAGATCACAAGACAGCACTGTGTATCAGAAAGAAAATGAGAGTCTGAGACATAGAATCTATTTTTAAACTTAGAAGGCAATGGGCAGGTCATGTTGCAAGAATGGCAGACAATCGATAGACATCACGACTCACAACGTGGATTCCCTGAGATCACATGTGAAACCGAGGCAGACAGAATAACGACGGACGTTAATTTACTTTATCATCTAGTGGATATCTTTGTCTCGGTGGATGTGTCACTTTCTATGGGATAACGTTATTTCATTGATCACTGGCTCAACTTGTCCATCAATAATGGTAATTATATCAGAATGCTACCTACAAACAATAGAAGAAAAACTAATTACACTAGAAATTGATAACACGAGAATGACACAAACGAATCTTGAAAAGACAAGTTATTTCATTTAATACTGTTTGGTGTTTAATACTGCTTGTTAATTTAGATCTATGGGAGACTACGTGCAATTTAAGATTTAATGTAAAATAATGTATCTTGGCATTGGAAATGAAAGTTACAAATACATACCGAAAAATCAACCATTACAAAAAGTATTGTAATAGAGAGACTTGGGTATAAAATTTAATAATCAAGATGATCTCATCAGCCATAGCTAAAGCTATCCCCCAAATGATGGCTTAGCAGAAATATGATATCGAGAGATTCGTACATTATAAATTCATACAATATAAATAATTTTGAAATACTGCAATATTTTACCATCTTATGAAAAAAATGGTACAAGTATAAATAATCCAAAGAATAACTTGAATAAAAAACAATTTTGGGAATTATCAGCTGAAATATATAGAAGATTTTAAGCAAAGTAAAATATATGCTTGGTAAAAGTCCTCTATAACTTGAATGAATGCATGTTTTGATATTGAAGAAGTATTTATAATGTAAATTGTTTGACGAGATGCCCATAGAGGCATTTTTTTTTTTTTTTCTAAATTTATTAATTTATTTTTTCTTTTTGGTTTCACTCATGTAAATTGCTTCAACGAAGGTATAAACTTATATATAATCTCGGTTCAATATATTTACTTTATAGATAAAATATTGGAAATTATTATTTTTATTTATTCATATTTTTTTTTTTTTTTTTTTTTGTAACCTCTATCTCAAATTTTGTTGGTTCTTATCATAAATGAACTCAACCCACTTTCCTTTCGGCAGTGCGTGATTAAATGATGATCACAGATCAGAACTAAGTTTTGTTTAAGAATCGAACTCGCGATAGGGTCGCCAGAGGGCAGCTTGGTCAACAAGCCCGACAAATCACTGAAATTGATGATCTATCCCGATCTTGTCTGCGTCACATTTCATATTAACCAGTAGTTCAGTATAGTTGATCTAATTTATTTATTTGTTTAATTCCTTAGATGAAGTATTTTCGATTATTATTAATATTTTTTGTGACTATCGTTGATTTTTTTTTTTTCCCCCAACTCAGGTCGGTTTTCCTTTGGCAGTAATTGAATAAAATCTAAGCGCAGATCGCAATGAAAAAAATTTTTCTGGTAGAGAAGCGAACTCCTGGCTCTATGCTGGTGGTCGACTCAGTTGATGCCGGACCGATCTTATCACTGAGCTCCAAGAATAAGTTGTAAGCACAAGTACGAATCAAACACTTGAACAACTCCTATATCCAGATCTCTTCTGTACTAAGTAAAGTGATCCCATTCATTTATTCAATTTCTTAGATAGTGTTTTCGATAATTATCTATAAATTTTTACCTCTATTTACTTTCATCAAAATTTTTGTTGATGCACTTCACAACTGAATTTGTTTTGCTTTCACTTATTAGCGCAAGTTGGCTAGATTATTTCCCAAGCGTTCCTTCCTCTGAGCCACAGTTATCAGTTGCGAGTCCGAATCATCACTCATACTCATCCCCCTGTCCCAGTCTCTTCTGTATCATGTTCCTTATAACTAGTAATTCAGTACAGGTATTCAGTATTGTAAATCATTAATAAATTTTGGCTACTATTTACCTCCGTCTCAATTTTTGTTGCTTCTTATTGTAACTAATCGCGGGTCAGTTTCCCTTTGGCTGTGAGTGAATGAAGCAACAGGCTAGATTGCAATAAATAAATTTCCTGGTGAAAATCAAACTCCTAACACTATGGTGGAGAATGACTCAGTTACTGCTCAACTAATTTGTCCACTGAACTACAGTTATCAATTCCAAGTGTGACTACAAATCAAACACTTCAAAGCCTTCTCCTATCCAAATCATATCTGTTCCACATTCCATATCAACTGGTAGGTCAGTATCGGTACTTTAATTTATTATCTTATTTTATTGTAAGTATTGTAAATCATTAACAATTTTTGGTACTATTTACCTTAATCTCAAATATTTGTTACTTTTTATCGCTACCAAACTCAGTTCAGTTCCTCTTCGGCAGTAAGTGAATACCTAATTGTGGATCGCAATAAAGAATAAATTCCGGGTGATAATCGAACTCTGGACCCGATACTGGATGGTGGCTCGGTTAACGACCGGTTTTTCCACTGAGCTACAGGAATCAATGACAACCTAAAGAAAACTCTTAAACTCCTCCTCTATCCCAATCCTTTCTGCGCCATGTTTCAGATTAACTGGCAGTTCCATATCGCTGATCCAATTTAAACTAAAATTAGGCCGGTTTCCCTTTGGCAGTGATTGTATAAAATCACTGCACTGATTGCAATAATACTTTCCAAGAGACAATCGAACTCTCGATCTTTTATACTGGAGGATGGCCCAGTTAACCAACGACCACTCTTGCAAGTCCAAATTAAGACTAAAATCTATCCCCTATTTTGATCTCTTCTGCGCCATGTTTCGTATTAACTAGTAGTTCGGTATTGGTAATCCAATCTATTTATTTAATTTGAAGTAATGTAGGTCATAAACTATTTTCGGCCTCTATTTACCTTTCTAAACTCTCCCCTTTCAACAGTGAGTCAATGAATTAACAGCACAGATTGTAATGAAGAATAATTTCCGGGTGAGATTTGAACTCCTGGCCATCTATGCCAGTGGGGGGGGGGGCTGGTAATGCCCGGCCAATCTTGCCTCTAGGCTGCAAATATTAGTAGCAAACACTAACCTACATCAAGTACTTGAACTTTCCCCATCCCGATTTCGTCAGCGTCATGTTCCTTATTAACAGGTACTTCAGTATCATTAATGGAATTTATTGATTTCATCAGATGAACTTATGTAAATCATTGGTAATTTCTGCTACTATTTACCTTCATTTCAATTTTTGTTGCTTTTTATTGCATTTGGACTCAGGCTGGATTTCTTTCGGCAATGAGGGAATAAATTAACCTTGCTTATTGCAATAAAGAAGTTATTTCAAACAACTTTTTTACAATTTTTCTAATCTTGAATATGAATACATGAACCTAATCCTGGTTCATACCAATTTATCGATTCCAATTCCTATTTGGGTTAGGTAGGGACTAATTCCTACTGGTCAAAATAAGGTATGCATTTGGATGAGAATTCAATTCCCGGTGTTATGCCAGGGGTGGCTCTGTTAACACCAGACCTATCTTACCACTGAGCTACAGGAATCGGTGGCAAGTGCGATTCCAAATCAAACAATTAATCTGTATAGGTAATCCAATCCATTTACTTATTATAATTATTATAATTATTTTTTTTGCTAGTATGTATGTTCATCACAATTTCTGTTGCTTTCTATCACAACTAAACTCAGGCTGGTTTCCTTTTTGAAGCGAGTGAATGAATTTACGGCTTGGATCGGAATAAAAAATTTTATTACCCATCCATGGTAAATTGATTCATAATCCTCTTGTAAAGCCTAGTCCTTTATTCTTAATGGTTGAGAATCAAAGTCAAGAATGAATAAATTTATATACTGGAAGCCTTGGAAGCATCTTCCAGTAAACTGACTGGGAGGGAATAGGAATAAACATGGAATAATTAAACCCATTGAGATTTGCCAGTGTTTGCAGGGCGTCAGAAGCATCGGAAAAATTGTAAAACATGTTGACTGATCTAAAAATGGAAATTTTAAAAAATGGCTTGAAGATGGTGAGAATGAAGACAAAACTTAAGTCTAACGAAGTCCCCCAGAAGACCATAAGAATAGACGACCAGGCTTTGCAAGAGGATTCTGAATCAATTTACCATGGATGGGTTAGAATAAAGGGCCAGGCTTTACAAGAGGATTAAGAATCAATTTACCATGGATGGGTAAGGATAGAGGACCAGGCTTTACAAGAGGATTAAGAATCAATTTACCATGGATGGGTTAGAATAGAGGACCAGGCTTTACAAGAGGATTCTGAATCAATTTACCATGGATGGGTAAGAATAGAGGACCAGGCTTTACAAGAGGATACTGAATCAATTTACCATGGATGGGTTAGAATAGAGGACCAGGCTTTACAAGAGGATTCTGAATCAATTTACCATGGATGGGTAAGAATAGAGGACCAGGCTTTACAAGAGGATTCTGAATCAATTTACCATGGATGGGTAAGGATAGAGGACCAGGCTTTATAAGAGGATTCTGAATCAATTTACCATGGATGGGTAAGGATAGAGGACCAGGCTTTACAAGAGGATTCTGAATCAATTTACCATGGATGGGTAAGAATAGAGGACCAGTCTTTACAAGAGGATACTGAATCAATTTACCATGGATGGGTTAGAATAGAGGACCAGGCTTTACAAGAGGATTCTGAATCAATTTACCATGGATGGGTTAGAATAGAGGACCAGGCTTTACAAGAGGATTCTGAATCAATTTACCATGGATGGGTAAGGATAGAGGACCAGGCTTTACAAGAGGAATTTTAATCAATTTACCATGGATGGGTTAGAATAGAGGACCAGGCTTTACAAGAGGATTCTGAATCAATTTACCATGGATGGGTAAGAATAGAGGACCAGGCTTTACAAGAGGATTCAGAATCAATTTACCATGGATGGGTTAGAATAGAGGACCAGGCTTTACAAGAGGATACTGAATCAATTTACCATGGATGGGTTAGAATAGAGGACCAGGCTTTACAAGAGGATTCTGAATCAATTTACCATGGATGGGTAAGGATAGAGGACCAGGCTTTACAAGAAGATTCTGAATCAATTTACCATGGATGGGTTAGAATAGAGGACCAGGCTTTACAAGAGGATTAAGAATCAATTTACCATGGATGGGTAAGGATAGAGGACCAGGCTTTACAAGAGGATTCTGAATCAATTTACCATGGATGGGTTAGAATAGAGGACCAGGCTTTACAAGAGGATTCTGAATCAATTTACCATGGATGGGTTAGAATAGAGGACCAGGCTTTACAAGAGGATTAAGAATCAATTTACCATGGATGGGTAAGGATAGAGGACCAGGCTTTACAAGAGGATTCTGAATCAATTTACCATGGATGGGTTAGAATAGAGGACCAGGCTTTACAAGAGGATTCTGAATCAATTTACCATGGATGGGTTAGAATAGAGGACCAGGCTTTACAAAAGGATTCTCAATCAATTTACCATGGATGGGTAAGAATAGAGGACCAGTCTTTACAAGAGGATACTGGATCAATTTACCATGGATGGGTTAGAATAGAGGACCAGGCTTTACAAGAGGATTAAGAATCAATTTACCATGGATGGGTAAGGATAGAGGACCAGGCTTTACAAGAGGATTCTGAATCAATTTACCATGGATGGGTTAGAATAGAGGACCAGGCTTTACAAGAGGATTCAGAATCAATTTACCATGGATGGGTTAGAATAGAGGACCAGGCTTTAAAAGAGGATTCTGAATCAATTTACCATGGATGGGTAAGGATAGAGGACCAGGCTTTACAAGAGGATTCTGAATCAATTTACCATGGATGGGTTAGAATAGAGGACCAGGCTTTACAAGAGGATTCAGAATCAATTTACCATAGATGGGTTAGAATAGAGGACCAGGCTTTACAAGAGGATTCTGAATCAATTTACCATGGATGGGTTAGAATAGAGGACCAGGCTTTACAAGAGGATTAAGAATCAATTTACCATGGATGGGTAAGGATAGAGGACCAGGCTTTACAAGAGGATTCTGAATCAATTTACCATGGATGGGTTAGAATAGAGGACCAGGCTTTACAAGAGGATTCTGAATCAATTTACCATGGATGGGTAAGAATAGAGGACCAGGCTTTACAAGAGGATTAAGAATCAATTTACCATGGATGGGTAAGGATAGAGGACCAGGCTTTACAAGAGGATACTGAATCAATTTACCATGGATGGGTTAGAATAGAGGACCAGGCTTTACAAGAGGATTCTGAATCAATTTACCATGGATGGGTTAGAATAGAGGACCAGGCTTTACAAGAGGATTCTGAATCAATTTACCATGGATGGGTTAGAATAGAGGACCAGGCTTTACAAGAGGATTAAGAATCAATTTACCATGGATGGGTAAGGATAGAGGACCAGGCTTTACAAGAGGATACTGAATCAATTTACCATGGATGGGTTAGAATAGAGGACCAGGCTTTACAAGAGGAATTTTAATCAATTTACCATGGATGGGTTAGAATAGAGGACCAGGCTTTACAAGAGGATTCAAAATCAATTTACCATGGATGGGTTAGAATAGAGGACAAGGCTTTACAAGAGGATTCTGAATCAATTTACCATGGATGGGTTAGAATAGAGGACCAGGCTTTACAAGAGGATTCAGAATCAATTTACCATGGATGGGTAAAGATAGAGGACCAGGCTTTACAAGAGGATTCTGAATCAATTTACCATGGATGGGTTAGAATAGAGGACCAGGCTTTACAAGAGGATTCAGAATCAATTTACCATGGATGGGTTAGAATAGAGGACCAGGCTTTACAAGAGGATTCAGAATCAATTTACCATGGATGGGTAAGGATAGAGGACCAGGCTTTACAAGAGGATACTGAATCAATTTACCATGGATGGGTTAGAATAGAGGACCAGGCTTTACAAGAGGATTCTGAATCAATTTAACATGGATGGGTTAGAATAGAGGACCAGGCTTTACAAGAGGATTCAGAATCAATTTACCATGGATGGGTTAGAATAGAGGACCAGGCTTTACAAGAGGATTCAGAATCAATTTACCATGGATGGGTTAGAATAGAGGACCAGGCTTTACAAGAGGATTCTGAATCAATTTACCATGGATGGGTAAGGATAGAGGACCAGGCTTTACAAGAGGATTCTGAATCAATTTACCATGGATGGGTAAGAATAGAGGACCAGTCTTTACAAGAGGATACTGAATCAATTTACCATGGATGGGTTAGAATAGAGGACCAGGCTTTACAAGAGGATTCTGAATCAATTTACCATGGATGGGTTAGAATAGAGGACCAGGCTTTAAAAGAGGATTCTGAATCAATTTACCATGGATGGGTAAGGATAGAGGACCAGGCTTTACAAGAGGATTCTGAATTAATTTACCATGGATGGGTTAGAATAGAGGACCAGGCTTTACAAGAAGATTCAGAATCAATTTACCATAGATGGGTTAGAATAGAGGACCAGGCTTTACAAGAGGATTCTGAATCAATTTACCATGAATGGGTAAGGATAGAGGACCAGGCTTTACAAGAGGATTCTGAATCAATTTACCATGGATGGGTTAGAATAGAGGACCAGGCTTTAAAAGAGGATTCAGAATCAATTTACCATGGATGGGTTAGAATAGAGGACCAAGCTTTACAAGAGGATTCTGAATCAATTTACCATGGATGGGTAAGGATAAAGGACCAGGCTTTACAAGAGGAATTTTAATCAATTTACCATGGATGGGTTAGAATAGAGGACCAGGCTTTACAAGAGGATTCTGAATCAATTTACCATGGATGGGTAAGGATAGAGGACCAGGCTTTACAAGAGGATTCTGAATCAATTTACCATGGATGGGTAAGAATAGAGGACCAGGCTTTACAAGAGGATTCTGTATCGATTTACCATGGATGGGTAAGAATGGAGGACCAGTCTTTACAAGAGGATACTGAATCAATTTACCATGGATGGGTTAGAATAGAGGACCAGGCTTTACAAGAGGATTCTGAATCAATTTACCATGGATGGGTTAGAATAGAGGACCAGGCTTTACAAGAGGATACTGAATCAATTTACCATGGATGGGTTAGAATAGAGGACCAGGCTTTACAAGAGGATTCTGAATCAATTTACCATGGATGGGTTAGAATAGAGGACCAGGCTTTACAAGAGGATTCTGAATCAATTTACCATGGATGGGTTAGAATAGAGGACCAGGCTTTACAAGAGGATTCTCAATCAATTTACCATGGATGGGTAAGAATAGAGGACCAGTCTTTACAAGAGGATACTGGATCAATTTACCATGGATGGGTTAGAATAGAGGACCAGGCTTTACAAGAGGATTCTGAATCAATTTACCATGGATGGGTAAGAATAGAGGACCAGGCTTTACAAGAGGATTCTGAATCAATTTACCATGGATGGGTAAGAATAGAGGACCAGGCTTTACAAGAGGATTCTGAATCAATTTACCATGGATGGGTTAGAATAGAGGACCAGGCTTTACAAGAGGATTAAGAATCAATTAACCATGGATGGGTAAGAATAGAGGACCAGGCTTTACAAGAGGATTCTGAATCAATTTACCATGGATGGGTAAGGATAGAGGACCAGGCTTTATAAGAGGATTCTGAATCAATTTACCATGGATGGGTAAGGATAGAGGACCAGGCTTTACAAGAGGATTCTGAATCAATTTACCATGGATGGGTTAGAATAAAGGGCCAGGCTTTACAAGAGGATTCTGAATCAATTTACCATGGATGGGTAAGGATAGAGGACCAGGCTTTACAAGAGGATTCTGAATCAATTTACCATGGATGGGTTAGAATAGAGGACCAGGCTTTAAAAGAGGATTCAGAATCAATTTACCATGGATGGGTTAGAATAGAGGACCAAGCTTTACAAGAGGATTCTGAATCAATTTACCATGGATGGGTAAGGATAAAGGACCAGGCTTTACAAGAGGAATTTTAATCAATTTACCATGGATGGGTTAGAATAGAGGACCAGGCTTTACAAGAGGATTCTGAATCAATTTACCATGGATGGGTAAGGATAGAGGACCAGGCTTTACAAGAGGATTCTGAATCAATTTACCATGGATGGGTAAGAATAGAGGACCAGGCTTTACAAGAGGATACTGAATCAATTTACCATGGATGGGTTAGAATAGAGGACCAGGCTTTACAAGAGGATTAAGAATCAATTTACCATGGATGGGTAAGGATAGAGGACCAGGCTTTACAAGAGGATACTGAATCAATTTACCATGGACGGGTTAAAATAGAGGACCAGGCTTTACAAGAGGATTCTGAATCAATTTACCATGGATGGGTTAGAATAGAGGACCAGGCTTTACAAGAGGATTCTGAATCAATTTACCATGGATGGGTTAGAATAGAGGACCAGGCTTTACAAGAGGATTCTGAATCAATTTACCATGGATGGGTTAGAATAGAGGACCAGGCTTTACAAGAGGATTAAGAATCAATTTACCATGGATGGGTTAGAATAGAGGACCAGGCTTTACAAGAGGATTCTCAATCAATTTACCATGGATGGGTAAGAATAGAGGACCAGTCTTTACAAGAGGATACTGGATCAATTTACCATGGATGGGTTAGAATAGAGGACCAGGCTTTACAAGAGGATTCTGAATCAATTTACCATGGATGGGTAAGAATAGAGGACCAGGCTTTACAAGAGGATTCTGAATCAATTTACCATGGATGGGTAAGAATAGAGGACCAGGCTTTACAAGAGGATTCTGAATCAATTTACCATTGATGGGTTAGAATAGAGGACCAGGCTTTACAAGAGGATTCTGAATCAATTTACCATGGATGGGTAAGAATAGAGGACCAGGCTTTACAAGAGGATTCTGAATCAATTTACCATGGATGGGTTAGAATAGAGGACCAGGCTTTATAAGAGGATTCTGAATCAATTTACCATGGATGGGTAAGGATAGAGGACCAGGCTTTACAAGAGGATTCTGAATCAATTTACCATGGATGGGTTAGAATAAAGGGCCAGGCTTTACAAGAGGATTCTGAATCAATTTACCATGGATGGGTAAGGATAGAGGACCAGGCTTTACAAGAGGATTCTGAATCAATTTACCATGAATGGGTAAGAATAGAGGACCAGTCTTTACAAGAGGATACTGAATCAATTTACCATGGATGGGTTAGAATAGAGGACCAGGCTTTACAAGAGGATTCTGAATCAATTTACCATGGATGGGTTAGAATAGAGGACCAGGCTTTACAAGAGGATTAAGAATCAATTTACCATGGATGGGTTAGAATAGAGGACCAGGCTTTACAAGAGGATTAAGAATCAATTTACCATGGATGGGTAAGGATAGAGGACCAGGCTTTACAAGAGGATTCTGAATCAATTTACCATGGATGGGTTAGAATAGAGGACCAGGCTTTACAAGAGGATTCTGAATCAATTTACCATGGATGGGTTAGAATAGAGGACCAGGCTTTACAAGAGGATTAAGAATCAATTTACCATGGATGGGTAAGGATAGAGGACCAGGCTTTACAAGAGGATACTGAATCAATTTACCATGGATGGGTTAGAATAGAGGACCAGGCTTTACAAGAGGATTCTGAATCAATTTACCATGGATGGGTTAGAATAGAGGACCAGGCTTTACAAGAGGATTCTGAATCAATTTACCATGGATGGGTTAGAATAGAGGACCAGGCTTTACAAGAGGATTAAGAATCAATTTACCATGGATGGGTAAGGATAGAGGACCAGGCTTTACAAGAGGATTCTGAATCAATTTACCATGGATGGGTTAGAATAGAGGACCAGGCTTTACAAGAGGATTCTGAATCAATTTACCATGGATGGGTTAGAATAGAGGACCAGGCTTTACAAGAGGATTCTGAATCAATTTACCATGGATGGGTAAGAATAGAGGACCAGGCTTTACAAGAGGATTGTGAATCAACTTACAATGGATAGGTAAGAATAAAGGTCTAGGCTTTACAAGAGGATTCTGAATCAAATTACTATGGATGGGTAATAGAATTAAAGAAAGAGTGATCGACTGGAAATCATTCGATATGAATAGACATTTCAGAGTACCTTGCCAATGTGTGTATAGTATTCAATTGAGCCATAATACCAGCCATGACTTACCAATTGAAACACTGGTATAACCAAAATGAATTGAGAACCAGTTTGCTATCGCAATGAGAGCCATGGGAGGGGCAATACGAGGGATAATTCCAAGAGATAGGAAAAGATTTACGTGTATCGGAGGGAGAACTACTGTGATGATAACTAGGCAACAAAAATTGAGATGAACTGGACACTTAGCAGAAAGATGACAACAGATGTAGCTAAAGGATAACTGTTTGGTGCCCCTGGGACAGTAACCATAGTAGGGAAGGACCATGTACAAAATGGAGGAATGGGATAGGAAGGTTTGCCAGTATGACATGTTAAAGGTTAGTACAATTGCAGTTGTCATGGAAGTATATAGGAAAGACCTCTGTCCAGCTGTGGACTTATAGTGGCTGATAATGATAAAAAATGAAAAGGCAGTTTCCAATCGGAACCCAACTGCTCTGATCAACATCAGCCTCTTATCCCTCCCAATTTTCGTTGCCTGTCCATGTTTTTTCAAATGTTATATAAATAGGGATTAGTTTCAAATGCAAAAATCTTCATATCCTTCAACGAACTACATAACTTCCTTTTCTGTCCAAATTTTAAGCTGTAAAAAATGTCTACAATGCATTCAACAGTCATCCTCAGGTGTACAATCTTACTCTATATATTGTCTAACATATCTCATGTAAGGGAGGTCAGTCAAGTGATAAGTATGATAATGTCGTTCAAAATCAATCGAAATTTTCTTTCAGTGAAACTTTTCCAGTATTAAATGATCGTAATTCGTTCCTTGATTAATTTTCCGTCGATTGATACATTCTTTCTACTAAAGCATAGTTGATGAAGTTTTCGCAAGGAAAGATCTCATTGCACTGCACGCAAATGGTCCACTAAGGTGGCCTCGGTCTGTTCAGATCTCGTTCGTAAAAATAAGGAAAATATCTTTTGATCTGAATATTCCGCGCTTTCTTTGATTGCCTTAGGTTATGCTTCTGTCTCCTGAGTATTTTACTATGTACAAACTGAATTAATATTTCATGAGTGAAATAATCGATGATAAATAAAACTCACAGTAGTGCGTACCCGATTGCATTGAAATTTGATGTTTGTCATAAACTTATTTGAGAAATTTATGACCAGAGAATATACCGACTTAAGCATCACTAGAATGGAGCTGTAAGATTCGATCTAGCTGTTTGGGGATCAAAATCTAGCCCCTTTTAGTTATGATAGCCTGGGCGTATGTAAACATTAGCAGTAACCTAACCTGTGATGATATTACTACTGCCATTAAACTTGACCCAGGCAAAAATTTTGATTTGTATAAAATTAATGGAAGTATCAAGTGATAAGATTTGAAGCTCGATGCAAGATTCGTATTTTGTGGCTAAATAAGAAAAAAAAAGCTAAATTTAGTCCCCAAAGTGCTGAATTAGCAACACAGCAGGAAACGTATGTTCTTTCTGTTGAGCAGACCTGTCCGACTGATTGGCCATAGGAATGATCGCCTCTGAAACATGGATCTTACGAAAATATCAATATAAAATATGAATTCCTTATAGTTATTAATCTATCCCCCATCAAATTCAATCCCAGAGAGTGGGCAAATTTCGGAGCATATGAAAAGGCTGGATTCCATCACATCAATTATTATTATTATTATTAATTTTATTATTATCAATATTATTATTATTATCAATATTATTATTATTAAACTCTATTCAAATAATGAGTGGATTTTGGTCAATTGAAATACTTTGTGCATCTATTTAATCACTGTCCCACCGCAGCAATATGTGACACAAGGTCAGGCTTAACGTGGGAAGAAATAGGAACAACCCATCAAAAAATGGCTCCAGCCGACGCAGTTACCATTGAAAAGCTCATCGTAATGGCTAGACAACGTCACCTGCGAAAGCATCCACCAGAGGACCTGCTCCTTTAAGTGCAATGGAGCAGTGCTGCCCCAGGGAAACTGAGACCCCGCAGCTGGGCCGAGTAGTAATGGGAGAGCCTAAGGACGAGTCCAAAGGCCTCCCGATGCGCTTATGCTTGCACCGGCGCACTCGGTCTTTGATGTCAACCCACACACAATCTCCGGCCCATTCGACAGGCAAGTGTCAGTAACTGCACCTCGGGCTACGCCGTGGAACAGATACTAAAATTTAATCCTGCCGAAAGGGCCAGAAAAATGTGAGGTTGCGCTCTAGAAAATGCCCTTTATATTTTACAATAACTTTCAGTAAAACTCCTTGCCTTAGTGTCTGAAAACTTTATTAAAACAACAACCTGAGTTGAAACTTGTAAAAAATTTACAAGTTGATTAAGAAATCTCCGATGCATTCAACTGCCTCTTTCCTTATCTCCTTTTTCCCATTTTCAGTTGTCCCTCTTATCTCCGTTCAGAGGTTCACCCCTTATCCGTGGTTTCCCGATTAGTTTCCCTTTCATTTGTCCGGTCCAGTAATGACCACTCAAAATTAGAATTTTTAAAAAAATCTATGAGGGGATGTGTACTGGAAGTGCGTAAGTTGTATTTGTGTAGCCCCAATGAACTTCATAATTTTCCCCCAAAACGGACTGAATGATTATACACAGAAAACGGTCTCAAAATAACCAGAAAAGAACATTTCGTTGAATTATATTCATGAAATATTGTCATTTTTTCCGCTTGATGACAAAATAAAAAAATAAAAACATTCAGATATTTTACTTCGTTTCTTTCCTCCCTGTACTTGTTTCTTATCTTTTCTTTTTCTCGGTGAATGTACTTCATTTAATTTTTTATTGGCAACAAGTCGGCCCTGCTGGTCAACTCAGTTTAAAATGGAATTGACCAGCGAGGCCTAAATAATATCAATTAAAAATAAAGTAGTAATACGTTCGACGAAGAGGAAAAATTGATATTTATACTTATTACCGTGCTACCTACGATGTTATAAAACACTTAACTAGCTTTGTGGTTTGAATTACTCGTAAGTTAAACAAAAAGTTACTAACGGAATTTACAAATGATTAATGATCGAAATTCATTCAAACATTTCAATCATACTCATGGTAGCATAGAAACAAAACTTTAGGTGTTGTATCGTATTTTCTCCTTCTTTTCCTCTATAGCCGATAACGCATCTTCGTTCTGTTCCTTTCTTTCTCCCTTTCCATTCTATAGAAACGAATTCCAATGACGCAACCAGCATTCCCTCCTTTTCTCTCTGCGATTTCTTTGATACTAATTTCTTTTCCTATCTTCCTCTATTCGTGTTGTATTAAAATCCATATTTTCTCTCTACGTTACTTTCGATAGAAGTGATAGTTCCGGCCATTAATATATAGATTCCAGAAACAAATGCTGTCAAAAATTGTGTGTACAACGTCGCAGGTTTTGAACTGTCTGTTCTTTTTCTTGTGAAACGACTATTTAAAACTAATTTTTACTTTTACAGGAGCCAAAGTGAAGCGTTATCCATATGATTAAAAACAATTGATTTTAGGTTGAGGTGCAAAAGTGTATTAGCACGCCTGCTTCAATCGCCAAAATACTAATGCTGCTCTTTACGATCTGGCTAAAGACATGGTATGACAGAAAAACTGCAAGTGCAGTGCAAATACATTTTAATTCAAACTTTTGAAACATTTTACAATTAATTAAAATGGGGTTCTCTTCTCTAGCCTAATGTATACATAAATCCTCTTCTTATGCCTTGTTCTTATCCTTTTGAATGATTTGATAAACTTGTGTATCCACTGCATGTTAATTCACCCAACTGCGAATTAAGATCGGTACCTCGAAACAATTCAAGCAGCGTTTTATTATCTAATATTATCCACATTTGCTAATATACAAATGATTGTTTAATCTAGCAAAGGGCGGCATAGTAAAAATAACTTCAGATTTATTGAAATGAGATTCACAACCATTTTCATTGTATCGCAAAGAAATATTAACCCATTTTGTGGAGTGTAGCAGTTGTTACTTAGTTCTATTGATGTTTCTAAATTTAAATGAAACTGTATGTTTTTTATAGTGGCATAACTTTCTTGCTAAACAAGTGTAGAAAATAAAGAATGGTGCATTTACGTAATAAATGTTCTATTCTCATTCTACAATCACAACTAGAACAAAAATGAAATTTTCCTTCCGATATTTACAGATACAGTTTTTGATCTCTTAGCAATTTAAAAAATCGTATTTGCTTGGGAATTTTCGTTTTCAACTAACGTTAGTTAAAAAATGTTTTCATCTAAGTTTAATTTTGGCGCAAATAAAGAGAATAATAATATTCGAGTGGTGGGTAATGCCAGAAGAATATTCAGCAACTACAACCAAAATCATTGTTATTGAAACTTGAAAATCCATCCCGCTTCGAGTATAAAATGTACCTGTGTATCTCAATACTAATATTCGAGAAATGATGATTACTACTAGCATCGGCTCAGTGGGAAAGCGGTCACGGTTGACCAGTGGGAAAGTGGTCACGGTTGACAATTGTAAAATTTCGCACATGCTGGATGTTGAAAAGCCCGATAAAGAGAATTTACGACAGAAAAACAAGCGAATACGGCATTCCTTCATTTAACGTCTCCTGCCTAATCAACCATCATAGAAATCAGATACGGTAGGGTGGAAGTGACTAAATATATGTTTACTCCTGAACACCCTTAAATTTATAAGGATTAATATACCACAAAAATGACCTTCTGAAGATACATCTGACATGAAAGATGGGTATTTTGAATCTTATGTTTATACTAATGTGGTAAGGTAATTTCAATTTAGAAGTTTTTAAATGAGTTTATAGAAATAGTTTACTGTTTTATCTCAAAGGTATATTGATGTTATAAATCTGTCTTGAATTCCAGTTTTTTATTATAATCAAGCGGCGTAAATTCGCAATTTAATTTCTGTTTGTATAACTTTAATCATTTTGGGGAAATCTTAGCAATAACGCCATGGGAGAACAGCCATTGTGAATGGCTAAAGTGGTTAGGTTTTCAAAAGAGTGTCTAAAATCTGTTGGATTAAATTTCTTGGTAATTGTATACACTACAAAAAAAAAACCCTCATGCAAACGCAACAAAAAGAATAAAAATATAACGTAATTGATCGGATATCACCGTTCAAATGATAACGTTATTCTCAATGTAAACATTCAAATGATGTTATTCTCAGTCTAAAGTTACCGTTCTTTATATTTACGTATGAATATATGTTTTATACAAACGAGCGAAGCTTGACTATCGATCAAGTCATATACTTTCCTCGAAGAAAATGACGTCCGTTGCAAGTCCGTGCAGACTGAAATTCAGAAAAAATACAATGAAATCATATGCATTTATTTAATTTCGGTGTATCCAAATTGTTATTCTGGAATGCTTTTGATTTTTTTTTTTCTCAAATAAAATCGAGCGAGACGTTTTAAAAATGATTCCTACCACCACGGACCCTGGATAGAAAGCGACTCATGTTGAAAGCCAGGTTTGAAACTTGCAACCTTTCGTAATAATCTTTGTGTTAATAAAAAGAAAGATTTTTAGAAAATTATTGATAAAAAATTGGTTGTTCTGACAAAATAAAACGGATGATAATCGTAAAGAGTAAGCTTGTAAATCATGAGTTTTTGCCCTATTTTCAGACAAACATTTTGCTGAAGATCAACTGAAATTTCAATCAATCCAGTTGATAATTAGAAAAAATTGGTCTTGAATTGGGGAAAAATGCATACAATAAGGCTGAGTTTATCCATTTATTTTATTTATTTTTATTTTTTAGAATTTCCATTTTTAATTTTCAAACCAATGAACACTTTCTAGTTTTAAGAAAAAAAGTTCCTTTCCGAGGGGTGGGAGTGTTAAGACTCTGATATGGGGAAAAATTCGAAAATCAAATTTTATTTCACAATGTTTGATAATTTAGAAGTTTATCGATCATTAGATTTCTCATCTATCTTGCTTTTCTCTGATTAACAAAACATTGTTTGGGGCAAAATTGTATTTTCTAATGATTTTCTTTTATCGGTCTCGTTACGTTAGGTGAGTGTTTTTTTTTCTTTTCTTTTTTTCTTGCATTCTTTCGTTTTGTATCGAAATCTACCAATAGAACAAACATAGTTTAGTGTTTGTAAAAAGCAATTGTCAGTAAAAACTCTTCTCGGGACACTGTAGGGAAGGTGGTCCCGATTGTAAATTGTAAAGTTTCATACTTTCGTTCACTCGATGTTAAAAACGGTGCACAATTAAAGATATACGATAATTAATGAAAGAGAAAAAATTCGGTTATCTGCAGAAATCATGATAGAAATGATATTAAATACTTCGCATTGAATTAAATAAACGGTCGTAATTTTTTACGATCTCGGAAAAACGCAAAGTTGTAAATTGTTTTTGCTCCCCCCCAAATATTTTGAGGGTTGATTTCCAAAAAGTAATTTGCTTTTAATACTTACCTAATACTTTTTTTTCTTTTAATTTTTTTTCTCTTACGATTTTGGTGAAATAACTCCTAAGAAAATAAACAAACTGTCACAAATTATTGGCAGCATGTTGTGTTGGCGGTGATCAATCGAAAAATTAGAAAACGGGGTAATCAATGAATAAGTTATTTCTCGCCTTTTGTTGTGCAGAAATCGCTAAAATAGTCCGAATTTACAAAAAAACAATTGCTACCGGACATAACCTAAAGGTTCAATTTAGCATAAATTTACATTGCAAATTAACTCCCTCCACCAAAGCCTACTTGGAGGCTTGGGTAAAAAAATAATTGAAAACTTAATAATCAGGGTAAATGTTGCTACTTAAGGCCATGTAGCACCATTGGTTCGGCCTGTATTCCTGATACATACATGCGTAGATAACCGGCCAGACCCACCTAAAAAGTAAAGAAACCCACGTTAGCAGTTTTTATAGACGGTTCCTAATAAGCTGACACAGAATTGCAAATCTGCCCTACCCACCAAAAATATGTTATGGGGACTGATTAAAAAAAAAAAACAAAACAATTTACTGAAAATCTTCCCAATGGTCACATTTGTACTCACGGAAAATTGCATTGTGTCATGTTTTTCAGCTGCTGACAGGCACCGGACACAAGAAAATGTCTAATTTTGCATGATTCTAAACGGACGTCTCGCAAAAAACAGTTGGGAGAGGTATTTTCAAATATTAACTTGCTGAAAAACAGCTCCAGGGTCCCAGTAATACAGAGAAAATTCCATTATTTCATGTTTAGTGATGTACCGGAATGATCAATTCGCCGTGGGTTGGAGAGAAGGAAGGAAGTGGAGAGAAGAAAAAAAAAATGATTCAATTGGGGCTGGGTGGGTACCAGCCAACAAATTAGGTGGACCCATCAAGAAAGAATAAAGAAATAGGACATAAGATTAGGTACAAATATCTTAGCCAATTTCTTCCCTGTTGAAATAGATGACAGCAGAAAAGGCATTAAGGAAGGATGTGACAAATTCGCAAAAAACACACGTCTTTAAAGAAAACGTTGCCAAGTAGTTATTATTTATAGCTTAAATTGTCATCTAAATAGCGGATAAGTGGCTAAATATTTCCATTTTCTGCTAAATTTGTAGTTAAAGATTTTATGTTTCTGACATTTAAATACTTATTTATCGAATAAAACAACTGTATGCTAAGACTCAAGAACGAATTAATTCAAATTTTAGCATTTACTTTTATCAAATAGCCAATTAGGCTATCGTAGATTTTATTTTGTCTGTTAAATTTGAAAAAAATCAGCCAGATGTACCCGGGAAACGACCAATTTGGTAACCCTGCCTTATGACGACCCATTCATACGTACGAGCTGTTCGTAACCCATGTATTCACTGTATCTTATAGTGTGTATTGTATTGTACGTGTTTATAAATGTTAAGTTACATTTTGGAAACCCTGGAAACGCATATCCGTTTATGACCGACATCTCACTATAATTTGAGAGGTGTGTGTGTGTGCCGAGACAACTCGACAGCAGGCCATTGTAAGAAGTTGATATTCGCCAGATATATTGGTCCTTGCACCGGACATTGCAGTTTACCGATTAACGATGATATATATTTGTTTAATTGTTGCTATTGACGATATCATGAAGAATAGCGTCTTATTATTTCAAGTTTGAACCTCCGCAAGATGTTCATGAAATCCGATGCACCCTTTGAATGGGCCTACCTTGGTCATGTTTTAATTTACTATCAACAAACAAAAAGTAACAGTTATGAAGAACAATTACATTTTTCTTTTTTAAAAATAATTTTTTTCATTTTTCTTCAAGTAAAAAATTATGGATCCGTCAAACTTAAAAAAAAATTACGTGTACATATTACTACGTCCAACTAAATCGTAAAGATAAACAGTATCAAAATATAGTTTTGATAGTGTTTATGAAATCAGAAAAAATCGAATGGATTGCTTCACTTCAAGTCATTATCTATCAAACCTGATATTTTTAGGAATTCGTAATCATTTCTTGAATTATCCTCAATTAGTGACAAATTTTTATTGATATGGCAAATCAAATGACAATCATGGCTTTGTATCGAGTTTTCGAATATTTTTCAAAATAATTAACCGTTATATTTTTAATGGAACATAAAACTTTTACTTACATCTTAAAGAATTCTCAGTTCAAATGATTCCATATTTTCATATTAAGCGCTAAACATGGACAAATATACTGTTCAAAAAATATATTTTAGCACATCATACGTAGTTCAGAAATCTTTCTAGTTAAACTCTCATTTTATTTTGTTGAACGTATTATAATTGATTAGCTCATTAGTAGCTATTTAAGGTAAATAATCTGTAGTTTCATATCCTTAGCATGGGGCATTTATTGAAGAATTATCAATATTTTTCAGTCGGATAAAATCCTGATCTGGCCGGATATAAAATATTTTGCGATGGGTGAGTACATACAGACGGACGGACAAACGGGCATTTGTTGGGTCATTAAGTAATAGATACTTGATTTTAATGTTTACACATACAATCAAGTCAGTTTCTTTTTGTGCATCCGTCATCAATTTTGACAATGGTTAAAAGTTATGTGGACACTAAACCAAAGAATGCCTGTGAAGATTGAAATAATTGAGATTGATACCAACTTAGGGCAATTTAAACTCTTCTTCTCATCTTCGATGTAGTCACAGCATTTCGGCCAATTCATTCTACGTTATAAAATTATAGACGAAATACAATTGAATTTGGGCATGAGCAGGTCATTCATTAACCTGATGAAATACATGTACAATGATTGCCTTCAATAGACACTGTAGAGCAGTTGTGTCAAATATTTTGTAAACTAGCTGAGCGGTCGTCATAAGTACAGCTTACACCAGAAAAGAGTATGTGACAATTAAACATCGTCAAATGCTTCAAAGTTCAAATCAACTAGTGTCAACAATAGTCGGACAAGGAAGCCTGCGATTATAAATCAATTGGAATGCAGCTTGGCTTTCACAGGGGTTGCCATTTTAGTTATATCTGGCCGATATTTTTCAAAATTTAACCCATAAAAATCTACGATAGTAAAAAATCTGGCCAATCTAAAAACAATAATTGGTAAGTTTTAAAAAAATGATTCATATCAATAATTGGATTATTTTAACGTAATCAAACTAGTTCACCTAGCATAGTTACACGACAAAGGTATTTGAGCGCCCTCAATAACACACAATACGCTCGTTCAATGCTAACAACCCGAACAAAATTGTAAGGAGATGGGAAAGATCTTTGTTGGCCAGCAGTGGACTTGGAACGACTGATAATGTGGCTTGGCTACATGTTCTAAGCCTAAGGCAAGAACAAAATTTACCCTCAACACTACTCCTATGTAACGAGAAATTTCTTGAATATTAAACATTGTTGTGAAATAACGTTTGATTTTCGACTTCTCCCCATGTCCGAATATTACTCCCATTAAAATAATTGTTTTTCGTAAAACTAAAAATTGCACTATGATTTTTAATGAAAAAAGGGCGACGAAAATCTTTCTCTCCCAAAATATTTCAGTTTTATTGAATTTGTTTTTCCGATTCAAGCAGTTTTTAGTAAAATAGTCGGCAGTATCGATTGAAATGTTGACTGGTCTTTGGAGACCTATCTTATATATATATAATTGTATCTTTGGCTGACTTGTAAACCAGTTGGAACATTTTATTAGAAAATGACTTTATGGATCCTCAATAGTACTTAAAAAAAAGAATATGTCACCAATTTTTCTATGGCCCGGTGTGTATAGTATTCAAAACGGCCTAATACTTATAAAGCCTGTTACCCGTACATTATTCACTTTAGACATATTCTCTTTTTTTTCCAACTGATTTGTAGTATCAGGAGTGGTAGATAACAAACCAATGTTACCGCAGTCTGACCACTGGAAAGGTATACTTTTTTAAGATGCCGTCTAAATTACTTGGCTTTATGAAGAAAACACCTTACACCCCCCCCCCAAAGTCACAACGAAAGGTATCTCAATGTTATTTTTGTACTATTAAAAGCTTTTATAGATATTGTATGGTCATACAAAAATCTACTTTTAAAAGAATTGTTTTTGTCTTCAACCATGCTTGCACAATATCTCCCGAAATTTCTCAAATTTCAATGAAAATTTGTGGAAAGGTGAGCAGTCTGGTAAGAAAGAAGAAAATTGGGTATGATCTAGGAATTTGTCAATATAGTGTGTACTGCTATATGAAAATATCTATAACCCATGAAGTATATCTGTAATAAAGCGTTTGTACTCATCTTGGAAATTATGCCTTTCCAGTAGTCGAACTCTGGTAGACTTTTGGTATATCGTTGGGATACTCTTTGTTTTGATTTTTGTGGGTAGGATGTCTCTGTCTATCTGTCTCCCTCTATATATGTATGTATTTCTTTTTTAAATTTTTTTTTATAAAGCCAACTAATTTGACAGTCAATTTGGACGCCACCTTGAAGAATGCACTTTCTAGTAGTAGTCTGATTGTGGTAGAATTTTGACGATATAAAAAATACACACTTGATACGCTGATAAAATTTGTCTGGGGTGAATAATGAACTAGTAATGGGCATTATAAGCATTTGGCAGCCATCTTGAAGTTCATCTTGAAAATGATACATACCGGATCATAGAAAAAATTAGCGACACATTTCTTTGAAGTACTCATATTAAGGATTCATAAAAACCTCACTTCACACTTCAATGAAATGTTCCCACAGGACCCAGTGGTGCTACATACCATCGATTTTGGTGAAATGCTAGGAAATTTTTGCCCTATTTTCAGACTAATTCCGTGGCAAATTCTCTTGGTTCAGCGGTTTGCAAACGTAAACAAGTTTACACTTTACGTTGATCATCGGTTTTATATTGTTTACACAAGTTTTGATTGATAATTTCCTGTAATCTGTCTTATCTTCAACACAGATTATTACGATAGAATTGATAGGTTACAAGTTTCAGACTTGTCTTTCGACACAATGTAGCTTTCTATCAAATGTTTGCGGTGGTAGGTGTTATTTTGAAAATAGCTCGTTCGATTTTACTAAAAAAATATATCCAATGCATTCCAAAATAACATATTGGCGACACACACCTCAAGTTATGAAATGGATTCAGTATATATGATTTTTAACTACATTTTTAGTTTTATCAGAATTGGGGGGGGGGTTCCTGGATTTTTGTATCCTAGAACATTCGTTGGATTGTTATATTTGCATGAATATTTTTCTAAAATCCCCGTTTTACTTTTCAAATTTGCATAGACTTGCAACGGACATCATTTTCTTATAGGAAAATATAGGACTAGATTGATACATAAGCTTCGCTTTCTCGGATAATTTAAAAGAGCGCGCAAAATAAATTGGATGAAAAACTCAAATTTCCGTGCTTCTTACGTTTAGTGATTATAAGATGATCAATTGTAGTGATATTAACTAATCTCCAATAAATAGCGACTTGGTTCAAATAAACTAAGCTATATCATGTGCCAATTCAGCTTTACGCCGCAAAAATTGATTAGGCATAAAAAGGAACAATCAAGTCATTCATGCAGATTGTAAATCAGTTAGAGAAAAAAAAACAACAAACTTGCTGAGTAAGCAAGACAACCCTGCCCCACCGTGGCTTATTGATCGCATCTTCTTACTCTTTCATTGATTGACTTTGTTGAAATTGGGTTGGTAATGCTTGTCTCGGTCTGTTGTAGTAGTAGTAGTCGTCGTCGTAGTAGTAGTAGTAGAATTAGTCAATCAATGATGATCTTTATTTTTCGAGAACGCATTCACTGTGTTTCATTTTCCAATTTCCCACAATATTTCGATAGTTTAAAAAAATCTTTTACGATAGAAATGGGGATAGAGAGAATGGATGTTTATCTTTTACGATAAAGAGGGAGATAGTGAATCTTGACTACCCCAATACCCCCGATTTCTTTCAAATCGTGTAAAGGAAGATGAATTGCTGTCAAAAGAAAACTCATCTCGTTGGAAAAATACGTCCGTTGGGGTGGGTACTCCTCTAGTAACCATAATACTGAACTGGACCTCTAGTTCCGTCAGTTGTACGAAGCTGCTGGTGTGAAATATTCGGTTACTCACTTTATTGCTATCATGGCGTCTACTCCTTATGGAAGTTGTTATTTAAGCTTTAAAAAATGAGATGTTTTACGAAGAGCAGTTTGGGCTTTTGTTCAGCATTCAGTGCTTCCAGATTTTATATTTTGTCCTAATAAATCATTTATTTCCGGATTAATCAACGGGGTTTTTTCAATTTTTATATCCTCTCTCTTTTAAAAAAAAATGATTTCTGAGTTTATGGTTAGCTCGTTAATTTTTTAGTAGCTGCACCCGTGGAAATTTCACGGGTGTTGACAACTGACAATCCATTATCTCAAGCCTCTGCTCGTCCGTCACCCTACGCCTGTAACTTCTCGTTATCTCCTTATCCCTTCCGATCTTAGTTGCCCGCTAATGATTTTTATCTAAATGCTATACAAATCTGGATTAGTTTGATATAGGGAAAAATTTCTCCTTTTATTTCCCACTCTCTTCTTACGCCTCAGTAAACTACTAATTTATTTCTTCTGCAACCTTCTTATTAGCTACCTTACTTTTTCTCTTCCTCTTCCTATCCTCTTTGAAAACAACTTAACTTCCTCCCCCTCTCTTTTCCTATCCCTTCTGTAAACTCACTTTCTTTTCCTCTTTCCTTATTAAACTACCAAACTTCCCTTTATCCCCCTCTCTGATTCTATAACCTAAGCCCCCCTTATTTAATTAACTCCGTTTTATAGTAATAAAATAATGTTTAAATCTTCATATATATAATTTATAGTAAAAAAACACATAAAAAATCACTCGAGTTTGCTAAACAGAATCTTTACCAAACTTTTAATTCCGTTACGTAACAGATATGAAGATGCGAACGAAAAGATTTGCTCCACAAAACGGTTTGCTTCAAAGTTCTGTATTCAAAAATTATCCCTCTCGTTAGTTGTCAGTAAGGCGAAAATTGACTTATCAAAACGTACTGGACGTAATAGTGACACACCTTTTCATTTTATCTTTGTAAATAATTGTATTTAGGCAATTTTGATTTCATTGTTCCCAAAAGTTCCCCAGAAGTTGAAGGTTAGATTCTTTTTAAAAAATGCTGCCATTTTGGCATAAGCAAGAAAAGTAAATACACATCCGCAGTTCCATGCGACTGACGGAAAATATGGGTCCAGTTCAGCATCATAGTTTTTTTTTTTTTTTTTTTCAAAATTGGCAAATTTCTGGAAAACAGAAAAGTCTTGTGAAATAGGAGCACATGAAATTACTTGAAAAACAAATTCTTCCCGGAGAACGGCGACGATGAACTAAACCGAACCTTGACCGAATTTTCCAACAAACATGGAAGAAAGAGTTCAGACGGATTTTATTGAATATCGAAAAACCAGTGAAAAATTCATCTGTCCTTACTAGATATAGAGCGTTATTGATGTCATCTCACGACGAACACACGAACACAAACTAATAGCTTGAGAAAGACTTTGTGAGTGTGTGTGTATGTGTGTTTATATATTAGAGAACGTATTAGCCGCACAATAATAATCAGTAATAAGGCGAAATGACTCTTGAAAGATCCCTCTTTCTCTTTCTCATTGTTACGGTGATAAATTAAATCAATTATTTGTTTGTCTATCCGTTACTTGAAAAGCTTAGATGCTACTATTTGTGCATATTTTACAAATCGATTGACTGGGTTAAGCATCGATTTAATTATAAAGCGTTGTCCTGAATGTGGTTTGTTGGTCATCGAAAGAAAACAGGTATAACTATAATCTTTGCTCAAAAAGCTAGGTTAATTGTATTTTTTTTAAAGATCAATATAGGTTAATCTCTCCTAAATTCATTTTTCTCTCCTAGTCTATATTCAATGTTGATAGTAAAATTGCAAAACTATTTTATCAGAGTAAAATCATGCACATATTTGTGCTTGTCTCTCGCTTTTACAAGTAGTTTTTCCCTATTTTCAATTTTTTGTATTTGTTCTATTTTTTTTTTATTTTTTTTTTTTAAGTTTTTCACTGTTTTAGTGTCTTATTATTTCTGGATCTTGACCCATTAATTTGTTCCAATAGTTCACAACTATTAGTGAGAAGTTGTTTTTTTTTTGGGGGGGGGGGGCAATGTTATATATAATATTAATCTTTCTCTTTCATTCATTGTAAAGTTGTTTGTTTTTTTAGCTGAAGTGCTATCGGTACCTTTTATTATTTTAAATGTTTGTATATATCCTCTTGTTCTCCTTTCTAATTATATTAATTTTAATTTTTCAAATCTTGTCAGGAAAGTTTGTTTTTTTTGTTCTGGAACAAGTTTTATGTTCATCTCCGGATATTTTCTAATTCTTTATCTTTTCTAATATGCAGATTTAAATCTGAAAGTTTGAGTTTTAAATGAATTTCTATTGGCGTTGAGATTTTTGAAGTCTCTTTCATCTTAATGTGTTTTTTTGTTTTCAAAATAAATCCCTCAGATTCATAAAATATAGTGGGAAGAACAGATTTTTTTTGTTTTTGATGTTTTACATTTGAATGTCGAATATTGAAGAAGTTTGGTTTTGTTTTCGACCAGAGTAACCTCTAGTCGGTGTTCAACTGTTATACTTTTTCAGTGAAGAAAACCACCCCCAAAAACACCAACACTGTTTTATGCATTGAATTCTTCTCTCCCCAAGAGCCAACGAAACCATGACCTATTTCAATCTCAGATTTCACTCATTAATTGAACACACATAGTTATTTTATGAACCAAACCCGCAGATGTGATTGCATCTGACAAGGTTAGTCTACAGTCTTGGAATCTAACTTCCTAGCAAATTGCTAGTAGCAATGAAAAGGTTTACAAGACGAACTCCTATCATTGAATGCGTCCGTGTGAACTCAACTTTTTCTATTGCAACTATTTTCGATTATTGAAGTACTCCCCTTCAACGTTTTCTGTTGACGACAGTAAGTCAATGTTATAATAGTTTTCAAATAGTCTGCAACCTTGAAAATATTAAAAACCAAAATCCAGCATAAATCTGGCTCTATCGTATACATATCATTACATGGATTTGATGTTCAATTCTTTCGCAAAAAAGCTTCATAATAAAAATGGACTTGATAAATATTGGGATTAGCAGGAGATTATATACAACTACGAGTCCACAAATTTTTGGAAGTTATGTGAAAATATAAAATGATTACAAGAGTTCGGGTAGGCTGTTTATGGCGAATAAATTTCAAAATTTTATCAAATATTAGCGGATCAATTTCGATTTATTCTAAACTGCGTATTTTGATGCCCCCCCCCCGAAAAAAACAAAACAAACAAGAACAAATCTGATCATTGTCGATCGATGAAAAGTCGACAAAATGTAGTTTTTTTGTTTTTTTTTACGTGGAGATTTTTTTCGCTTACCTTCAAGGGCAAAGTGTAACGAATTCCAGACATGAAGTCACAGGACTTTGTCACATGCCAAAAAAACTTTTTTTTTTCCTTAAAGATATTTCAATTCAATTTGTACTGATTAATTGATTTATTTATTATGTAAACTTTAATGAATACATGTTGTTTTTTTTTTCTCGATCTATTTTATTTAACATCTGTTTCACTTCTGGAGTGAGGGGAAAAGGTTATTGCATCAAATGGGTGATATTTTGATTAAATATCTTCTGTTTTCGTTGTTTATATCTTGGTTCATCCTATTGTTCCAAAAACAGCATTTCATTTCTGAAAATGTTATAGAAAGGAAATAATATTTCACGGCAGTTTTTAACTGACAATATTTCTTGTACACAATGTTTCTGTCGAAAAAAAAGTTCTATTTTGTCAAAGCGAGGTGAAAAAATGAAGTCTGTCATTTATCAGCAATAGATTAAGCACAATTTAGATTTTCGGCTATTTCTTGTCGTTTTCTCTTTTGAAAATTTCATTAAAAAACATGTATTTTACATTTTATGTGATGAGTGTTCTGCCATTCATGTGCACATGTGACATACTTATCGAAGACCGAAAGTTTTTGCTTTTTTCCTCCAAATAAAGTAAATAATTTTTCAATTTAATTTGTACCGATTAAGTAACTTAATATTTTCTTAAATAATTTCAAATGAATGGACGTTATGTAATTTACTTTAATTTACCATCTGTTGTTCTGTTTTGAAAAGCGTTGTGTATTAGCCGTATGGCGTATCGCGAGGTTGAATGCTTCTCTTGTATCCGTCAACTCCTTTACTATATTTGTAAAATATTGCTTATTCCATCAAAAAATATTTCATTGGTGTAAATTGAAATATAAATCATTTTTAGAATAATTATCATTTACATTGAGAATTAAGTTGTTTATTTTATTTCTAAAAAATATCCTAAAATGATACTTATTTTATTACTATAAATTAAGATATTACTTCAAAATATTACTGTGATTATCAGACTTAACTATTCCATTGGCCTTCGGCTATACATTTTGCTTTCCAAGCAAAGCGAAAGATGGTCCCCCAAAATAAATCTCAAAACATTAAACAAACTTTACTCATCCAAACATATAAAAAGAATATCGAGTTAATTAGTACAAATTAAATTTTGTTTCATTAGAAACTTTGTTCTGTTTCGGTTTGTTAGGTCAGTGTGCTACCTACATGGTCATTTTGCCCGTGGCCTTCTGTTCCGTGACTTTATGTTCAGTCACCAACGTGACACAAGGTCAAGTTTATGTGTGTAAATGCCTAGAAACAATTCATTTTTCACCCCCAAGTTCCCCGAGTCCTGCCTTTTACACACCTGTGTATAACGGGGAGGTGCGGCCTGGTGACTGGGTCCCAAGGAACCAGATATTTGATGTGTTTTAGTTGTGCTATCAACTGGAAAATAATGTAAAAAGCCTGCATCTGTTTGCTATTCACCTATGTTTCAATATGTAATGCATAAAATTGAAACATAAAAACATACGATTCATTTTCTCGTGATTTTTATCAAAAAAAAAAAAAAAAAAAAGTTTTGCGAGTCGGTATTTTTAATGTTGAAGTATCCATTTGGGCAAAATGTAGGAAAGGTGGTCCTGACTGTAAAATTTAACATCCTCGCTTTTTACTATGTTAAAAACGATGCGCTAATAAAAAGAAATAAGATAACTAAAGAAAGAAAAAGTAAATACATAAATTGTATTGTAATTGCTTTGTATGAATTAAATTGTTCAATTGTTTTTATTTGTTCATTGTTTTCAACATCGAGAATGCAGAACCTCACAATAGTGACCACCTTCCCCACATAATACTAGTATTCATAGTTCGAGAAAGAAAAATGTCTCGAAGATCATGCCATTGCAACTCCTGTTTCTTCTCCTCAGCCATGAAAGTGCAGCTGCACTAGCATTAACATGTTGGGTTGTCGTCGTCGTCGTCGTCCTTTTCGATTGCATTTGTTATTCCCACCTAATGAGAATTGCTGAGTATTCTGTTACGGTTATCATCTGGTTATTAAAGAGGAATTCCCTGTTTGTTTATTGCTTAACATTGGTTTTATTTCAACTTTCTAATGCGTCTATGTATCTCCTATAAGACTCTATTTGGTCGGTTGGGCTGTCAATCAGTCCCTAATAATATTTTCTCAATCGTATCATGTTGGATTGATATGAAACTTGATTAAGACCATCGGGTGAACCATGTCCATCTTCTCCCGATCTCCCTGCTATCAGAATCAGTAGTGTTGAATACCTATTTTCTCAGCTATATCACGTTGGAAACTTGGTTCACACAATCGGGTGAACCATCCTCATCTCCCATTACCTCCGCTTCTTGCTACTACTAGCACAACTAGAGATGTTAAATATCAGTTTCTCAGCTGTATCATTTTGGGTTGATAAAATATTTTTCCAGACCTTCGGGTGAACCATCCTCATCTTTCACCTGATACTACTACTACTCCTACTACTACTAGTCAAAGTGAATTTAGTCAAGAGTGGAAATTCGATTTTTTAATTGAATTAATGGAGGAGAGATGTTTTGATCGAGTGAAGAAAAATTATGAACGGTAGATTAGGAGAGAGTATACAACCAGAAGAAACAAAAAGTGTTGTTTTTTTTTTTTTTTCAGAATTTAGCTTCATTTGCTGCTGCTAAATTTTTAAATCTTGAGATTCAGATTACTCTCTGAGAATCTTATTTTTATTATGATAAATAACTTCGATAACGATGGAAGTGTATCGAATATTTTCCCTTATTGACACGACTTTTTTCTATCCATGCAAATAATCTGAAAATTACAATAAAAATAGATCGAGCAATATTTCTGTCCTAAATAACAGAAATATAAAATAATGCAAGTACATTCCGGTCTTTTACGGATGAAGCGGTTTGAGATAAAACGAGGTTGAAAAAATTAACTTCAAACAAAAACGAAACAAATTTTTGATCAGAGGTTCAACATTTTTTTTTTTTTTTTTTTTTTTTTGCATTATTTTTAAGTATGTTGTCAAAAATTCACTATCAGCTTGGAAATAAACGATGTTGACTTAATTCATATTTCAGTATTTTTAAAAATTTCGAGAACTACTTTTTCGTGATGTTTTCTGTTGTCTATCTTCAGATTATTCTACTTCATATAGTGGAAATACGTGACATTGACCCCTGCATCATTTACTAATTTCATACACATAATGTTAGTTAGTTTTTCATCAATTAATTGACAATCAAGTTACATAATGCAATTAAAAATTCTTTTGGAGATAAACATTTAGAATATCCAAATATGGATGTTTATTGAAGAAATTCTTGCGAATTTAGTTTCCCTTTACCGTAAAATTTTAATTTATTAATGATGCCCACTTTTAGTGATGCCTTTTTGGGGGGCATTTGTTGATAAAAGCGGTTCAAGTTTTTGGGGTCTTAAAAATCGAAAAAAGTTTTTGCAAGTAATTTTTGTGCATTTAATTCATGGGGTAAGAAGTAAATTTTTCGAAAAGTTCAAGGGGGCTCTGTTTACAATATGTAACTATAACCACAAAAGTGGGTCCTTATTTCCCGCCCTTTTTACGGAAGGACGGCTTACATGAATTATCTCCCTTTTAGATTGTATAAGATGATGAAATGAAGAGAAATTCTAAAATATTTAATTTTGGGGATATAATTTAAGGAAGGAGGTTCTGACTGTTAATTGCAAAGTTTCACGCTTTTGATAAGATCGGCGCACGAATAAAAAGAAATCGGAATTCATGAAATAAAAACTACACTGACGAATTCCCTGAGTACCCCGTATCTTGTAGATGGAACATACAAAAAAAAAAAAAAAGATCGAAGTATATACTTTTTTTTTTTTTTTTTTTTTTTTCGATTTTCAAGAGGCCTGAAACTAAGACCCCCTTTCATTAATAAGGGCATTTGTATTTCCCTAACTGTTCATTCTAGTACTTGGATAACTTTATTATCGTAAGCTTACTCAATAAACCGGAATAATGATGTTATTTAGAAAAAAAAAAGTTTTACAGACATTAAGCCAACTATAGAATACAGGAACTCTCACATTAACGTTGTGGTTAGATTCCTGAAAACCATTTCAACCGAAACAACGGTAAGTGATACCGATTTTATCATACACAATTATATAAATAGTGACATTTGATTTATCGTAGTATAGGTATTTTTGCGACTAATTTGTTTAGTCTGAAAAATCTCTTAGTTCGCAATTTTTTGCTTTCCCGTGTAGTTCATTTTTCTTTTTTCAACGACGTTATAACGAAACTATGTTGAATGAGGAGTTCCTGTAAATTTCCTAGGAGTGGAGTTGTTTATATGTGCCAAATCTGTATACTATTTATTTATCTTTTTGCTGTGCTGGCTTCTGGTTCATCATAATCGTTCTTCCCTCCCTTTTTCACCTAATTCACTTTCACCATTCCATCCTCCACTTCCTAATTTCTGTAGCAAATATGAAAGAAGTAAAAAGGGATGGACACAGTTGTCAATCAATTGCAACTCCCTCCTCCTACTTCAAAGTAGTTCGGATTCTTTCTTCTTGAAAAAAGCTCCATAACATTGTGAAGATATGTTAAAAAATATAGTTATTGGACCTTCCTCCTCCAAGTATTTGTCTCCTCGCACGTACAATATCTGTTGATTTGATAAAACCATACGCCAAGTTTTGGTCTTTTAAAATTCATAATCACCATCTTTGGATACGTGTTGTCGTTACTAACCCAAGCTTTGCATTAAGTTATTTCATCTTGTAAAGACATAATGAGAAAGCAAAAAGACATTTGTGTTTCTACTCTCTTCTCTCTCTCTTTTCACAACACTCAAGTCGGTTCTTGTATTGGTGAAGAAAATTAGCTTCCAATGCTACTTTGCTTTGGTTGGTTTCTGCAATTTTCACGCCCTCTCTATAGAACTCCTTTACTATCATTCCAATTCTCACCGTCTTTATCATTTTTTCATGCTCTTTCTTTCTCTTCTATTGCTTCCCTGCTCTTCTCTCTCTTTTCTTTTCTGTCTTTCTTTAAATGCTTCTGAGGCCCCAATTGTTATATTCGTAATAAGTGGTGGGGGTAATAATAATACTACTAATAATAGTAGGAGTAGTAGTGTTAGCAATACGGTTTTGTTTAGTTGTCTAGTTTAGAGAATGCACACTACTATAATCAGTAGTGCTCGTAAAGTAGTGTAAATGCTAGCATTTACCTATTCACTACCTGACTACTTATTTCCGAGGAACAACTCAGACACTCAGTGTCTTATCTACATACATCAGCATTTATTGTCATTACCTACTTTGATCGTCATTCCTATCACAATTTGTCTTAGGCACTGCTTTAATGAATTCATTTTTAAAAAATCTAGCTACTTTTTTTCTCCTCTCTCCAATGGTCGCCTCAATACGTATGTCTGATACGCCGCTATTTCTCAGATATAAAACAAGAAATAACTTGTTTTCATATCGTACCATAAATTCATTTAGCATCCTTTTATCTACATACGTTTTCTACACCTGATTTTTCCCTGTCTTACATCAGCAGAATTTTTCTGCCCAAAATAACTGTCTTGTGAGACCTGATAACAAAAAAAAACAAAAAACAAAAACTACTATTCACCAAAGTAAAGCTAACAGCTGCTCTGCTGAAAATTTTCTTGAAAATTCCAAGCAAAAGATTTTTTTACTTACAAAATATTGCAAAATTGCAGCACAAGCGAAATTACATTCCTCTGACAGAAGAAGAAAAACACAACTTACTAAACAAATGATCGAACCCAGTCTGTTAAGGAGTACTAATTGAAATTCTACAGATTTTCAATTATTTCCATTGTAATGTTCAAATAACTCACTACCAACATTTCTTTTTACTAACTAGACAGGAGAATGTAAAATTATCATTATTAACCCATCAACTCCATCATAAACAATTTTATGTAATTGCAAGAATACAGTAAGGATCATCCTCTCAAGTTGAAAAAGCTTGAAGAATGCTCACCTGAAGAATAAGAAAGGTGACTCTGTTAGACCAAGGCAGAGGACGTTACCAGCAACAGATAATACAGATCGACGACCAATAACCAAAGAGGAAGGAAGGAATTTCTATTATTCTCTCATAATATTAATAATCACCATAAAATTATTTCTAAGCTTTAGCATAAGTACGGCACAAGGCAACTCTGATTAAATTCTATTCATATAAACAGGAGGATGGATACAATCAGTGACAGTATCGGAATGCCAAACATGTGGGAGTCACGTGGAGCTATTGAAACGAAACTATGCATCAATTACTAGAGAACTTCGACCCCCTTTCTTTTCAACACCAATAATTCCCAATTTCAAACTTATTCTCTACATCTTCTTGTTCTATTTTCTTTCTCTTTGAAGGGCTTACCCCTCCCCGTTGTCAGAAAAATACCTACATTGTGACATTTCAATCATCATTCAAACCAGTGGTAGTCTATTCTATTTATCTATTTACTTATTCTTACTCTTATCTAACTTGTTGATTTTATCGTCTATTGCACTTTTTAAGTGTGTCGATGAATATTGATAACACTCACAGTAAAAAATAAAAATGCTGAGTGAAACGACGTATTGGTTACTCGCTGAAATACACATAAAAATTTGACTTTTAATGGCCAAGAATAATCATAGATAGCTCTGAGCCAAGTTTAGTTCGATAATACAATGATAAATTTCGCAGTTTGCCATGAGAAATAATGATTCATCCAATACATGAAAAATGTACTAATTTTGAAATTACGTATATTGTTAACTAAAAGTACGATGAGTATATTTAAATGTATCGAGGTTTGTTGGTTCGAAGTTCCAGTTTTTAGAGTCTTCGCTATTTTTGCCTCATATTTTCATCTAGGTTCTGCATCAAAAATCTTCTATCTCTCTTTCTAACATTTCCTCAAGAGACCGTGAATATTTTTCGTCTCAAATACAAATTTCTAAATATTTTCGTAGAAACCAAAAATATATAGAAATACATGATTTAAAAACTCATCTGAACATTCAACTATTGAAAAGTTAGTTTTCATCGATATTTTGATTTATTTGTTCTTTTTTTTCTCTTGTTATAAACTGTAAATTTAAGATCATATTAAAACAAACAACACCTACAAAATAATAATAATAATAAAAAAACAGGAAGAAATGGTAATTTACAAAGATGTATTTCAAATAGCGGCTTGAAATTTCGGCTACTCATTATCTTGGACTCTTTGTATGATTTTATACCGACAATCTCTAAGATTTCTTTTCCTCTTATCAAACTACAATTTCCTTTTTCCTCATCTTTAGGATCATCCCAAATTTATTATTAATTTTATTTGCAAAAATACTTGTTTTATTCAATCCTTTGGTAACAACTTTCTTCACTTCGGTTGTGGTAATTATTCTCTCTCTTATAGTTCTTTCTTATCTTCAATTATCCTTGTTTTGTACTTCTCTCATTTGTCTGACTTTCTGAGACGACGAGGTATTGTTACTATTCAATTATTCTTTCGGGCTAGCATTCTCATTCTACTTTCCTTTCATTTACCCCCAACTGTTCTCTCTGTCCATCTCCTCCTCTACGTGGTTTTGATCCCCCCTTCCTTCCCTCTCTCCTCTCTATTTTATCTCCTGTGAACCCTCTCGGTCACTATCTTCCTTCCCCTCTCTCTCTGTCTAATTCCCCCGTCGTAGTTCTTGGAGGACCAAGTTTTCTGCTGCTGTCGCTGCCGCCGCTGCTCCTGCTGCTGCAATGGATGCCATGCTCAGTTTATGGCAAAGGCCTCAGACACATCAGCAACGAAAGTTGCATGCTGCTGCAATGGATGCTGTTCGGATTTACTGCTACCCAACTCATGCCGCCGTCTCACAACCGGTTTTCCCAAGGTATATATTTTATCTCCTCTCTTGTTCACATTTAGTGGGTATATCTGTTCATAGACTTATTCTAGGCAACACCCCTTTCTTACTCTCCGGCATGAATTTGCATCTTTTTTTTTTCTTTTATTTTTTTTGTGAACGCGCGCACGCACGCACACACTCTCTCTCTCTCTCTCGCACACTCACATATCGTGTGTGTGTGTGTGTGTGTGTGTGTAAATGCGGTACATGTACGTACTCACGCTACATCTCTATCTGGTGGACTAACAAAAAACTTGTATGATGTTGCCCTATAAAGTATAAACCTATATTCAAGTTGTTAAATGTACATTCTAGAACCTGGGAACCTATCATTCGGTGAAAACATTTACTTGCACACGCATGCTACTTAACTCCCTATCCCTGATTTGTTTAGTAGTTGTATTCACTTGTACACAAAACATTCGAGTTGAGAATTAGTAACAAGTATGTTTGCATTAGGTGTGGCTGAGTAACTAGTTTACTATATAGGTGCCATGTTCATGCCAATCAACATGTACACATACAAGCAAAATAAAATTATTAATTTTACGCAATATCATTTGAGCTTTTCTAGTTTGTATGCTCACACGCCTATGTAAAATGCATTTTCAATAAAATCACGTTTCCTTCTCCACATCAACTATGTACATGGTTTGCCGTGTGTGTAAATAAAAGTGTAGATATGCATGCTTATTCACTTCATGAACAACAACAAAAACTTCTGCAATGTTGATAATGTGTAATGTACGTGATATTTTACGTCAGATCTGTTTTTGTACCATGTACTGTTTTGACAATGAATGGCAACAAATAATTAGAATTTTTTGCCATCCTCTATTCTGGGTCAATCAAAGCTATTTTACCTCTTCCAATTTTTTTGTGAATGGTTCTCGCGCCCACGCTTCCCTTATGGCTGATCAGTGTAAAAAAAAGTGCTTTATATTTCGATCGATAATGCTTGTTATTCATTGTCATAGTAACGTGTTTTTGTTAGTTCGTAGATTTAATGATGCTTCAGACTAAAGCAATAATTTACAAAGCGGAAGTAGGGATTTAAGCCCCCACCCAACAACTTATCTTACAACCGGTAAATGGATATACAAAAAACAAAACAAAACAAAAACAATTCTTTTTCTTGAAAGCATTTAAAAATCATTGCATTAACATTTCTGTCTGGCTCTGTAAAGATTGTCAACAGCATTGTAACATTTTCCTTGTATTGTGCTGTTTTATCTCGAGTCTTCGAAATAGAAAAATACCCTCTCTCTAAAATTCAGAACAACGTTTCATCACATCCCTCTAACTACATAGTTTGTGACTTCCTGATGCAAACACTTCGTTCTATGTGATTAGAGTGGATAGAACATCAACACCAGAGCTTTTCGCTGTTAAATGTAAATAATGTATTCCTTTTTATCCATCTGTAGTAGCCACGATGATGTGAAATTATTGAGGGAAAACGTTACAGCAAATAGCGTGTCCTCTCTTTTTTTGATCGGACTCTGAAACTGAAATCCTTAGCTAACTAACTACAACTTGATATGGCGTTGACCTACAATACAGAATAAAGAGACAGTTTCTGCTCGATTTTAGGCTGCCTAGTTTTCACCTTTTAAAACCACCTCTGTCCATTTTTTCCTATGATCTGGTCGTTCAACCCTCCTTTTGTTAACTGACTAAGAATAAAAATACAATGTTATAGCGCAAAATCGTAACGTAGGTCCTCTCTTTCAGTATCCATGTGATAATGGCTTGGGTTTATGCAAAATACTGGATTTTTTTTCGGAATTCCGAACCGAAAAGGGTTTTTGGAGGAGTTGAAATTAACTTCACACCTCCCTTTCAAACCCTCATGCATTTCGTTTGAAATGGAAAATGAGAAATAAAACGTACTTGCACAAGTGCAGCAGCATTAATTTTGGTGGAAATGATTTCGTGTGTACTTGGAATTTTATCTATTGAATGCGGTTCACACGCTTGAAAACGAATGTAAATTTTTGTAAAAAAAACTCATGCATTACTGAAAAGTTTTTCATCGTTATAGAGTAAAATAGCAGTAAAATTTGATCTTTGACTTTTACCCCAGAATTTATGAATCTTTTTATTGTAAATTTCAGTCATTTTCAAAATATTTTTTACATTAGTGGTTTGAAAACATCTTTTGAAAAAATGCTAAGATTTTTTTACCTGACGAGAAAAATCAATTTAAATCGGAATAGTAGGAAGCGTGCATTAGATTAATTCAGCCTTATGAAGTATTTAAAATTGCTATTTCTTTTCTTGATGAGATTTGAAAAAAAAAAATTATAAAGCCTAACATATTGCTTTGGTAACTGTGAGTATTAAAAATATGGAAAAGGAAAAAAACATTTTAATCTTGTAACTTTTCTATATTGAGAGAAGTGATTTGTCACGGCGAATTTAAATTTTCGTCTGGTTTGCAATATTCGAAACTGCTGACTTTCAATAAGTTTTGTGGGTGACCTGAACAGTAACACACTTTCGCATTCCACAGCAGATCGATCGAAAGGAAGGAGGAATGAAGTAGAGAAGAGAAAGAACTGAGATTCAATGTCTACTACAACACTTTCTCTCCCTCTTAGATTCTTAAATTCAGTAACCCTCATCCCTGACTGACTGGGGTAGATTTCTCTCTACTCCCATCTTTCTCTCAATGAACAGTTGGACACATGCTCGATTTTCCTTGTACTGTAGTTTGGTAGTAATACTCCCTATTCTAGCCATTTATTTACGTGTACATGAATTAATTGTATTTTCTATGCATGTATTGTTTCTCTCTCTTATATATATGTGTGTGTGTGTGGGGGTGCAATTGAGTAAAATGTTTCCGTTTTGACGCATCAAGCGAGGTTTTTTGTTCGGTTGTTTATTACTTTCGCTTCATGATGCGTTGCATAGCTGTCTTATGTTTATTGAAGATTTTAATGACGTCAGTTAAGTTTTTAGTATACAACGATTTGAATATGTAAACATGCGAGTAAAATTTACTTGATAAACAAAAAGGATATGTTTGTAGGTAGACATGAAACTGGGTTTCGATTGAGGTTTCTGGTTACTCGCTTTATTCTGTCATTTTTTTTTTTTCAAGTCTTCGGGTTTTTTCTTGGTTATGATAATTGTTTGTCATCTTGATTATACCAAATGAAACCTGGAAAATGTAGAAATTTAGGTGGACCACTGAAAAACACTGGACAACTCGAGTATGTTCTTAGGAAGAAAATGAATAACTCAGTTGACTGACAGTCCTTGATTTTTTTTCCTGGAAAATTGAGTCAGATTGTCCTACTGGCTTTTCTAGTCTTTCCTCCTTTCACATATTGAACCGTTAAAATTGTCGGCGTGGGCTCTGATTTTTGTTAGTCTTTCGATGCGGTATTTATAATGATTTTACTAGGCTTAGCTTAGTTTGGGAACGGGTATGGGGCACGTACTGAGGGTCGAACTCTCTTCTCGTTGTATCAGCAGTGTTTTAACACGCTACGTATGTAATGGATAATTTCATTCAAATTATCAGGAATACCTTGGATTGTGAGGGTTTTGATGTAAGGTTCCTGTCCAAATTAATGAACGTTAGCATAAGCTGAAAATTGAAAAAACAAAAACAATAAAAAAAGACCTTGAACAATACAGAATATTTTGGAATGGATTAACTACACTAATCGAGGTATCTACCTGTATTTAATATCGTGTTCCTTTTAGATATTTTAAAACTTCAGATATTTTCATCTGTATAGAGATCTTGAAATGAAAAAGGAAGGAATTTTATGAACGAATTCAACGAGTTCATTTGGACATAGTTTCATTTTTTCCACTCAGAATAGACGACCCAGAAGTGACTCTTAAGAAAGAAACTGAGACCATAATGTTGTCAGAAATAACCCTGCTTCATTTGAAACAAAATAAACAAATAACAAGTAAACTGGCAAGGAAGGAGCGTGTGTTGGGGATAAAATGGTTTCCAGTATTGCGCAGAGTAGTAGCTTGAAAAAAACATGAGATGAACCTTTTTTTTCCTCATACGGACGGACCGACTTTTAGAGAAAGAAACAGAGTAGGCGGTATTATTGCGTCAATGAAGGTACTAAACTGCTAGTCGTCACTTATCGTCGCTTCTTGGGTTTTTCTTTGATAGAAATTATTCGATTATATTCAACATTTTGAATCAATCACGTTTCTCTATTTAACAATAGAGTTGCATGTAACATTTTCACGAATTTTTTCTTATGTAGTTGAAGGGATACTAGGTACTTCTTTCTTGTAACTTGGTGCTAAGAATGAAAAAGGAGAGAGAAAAAATACTCACGCTGGTGCACATGCGAAATCCTGAACTTGGACGTTTGATTATTATTGGTTGTGTAAAATATTTGTGAAAAATGTTATTTCATATTATAAGCTGTAGAATTTAAAATTTTAGAATCTTTGAAGTATCATTCAATCGTTGTTGAATTCCGTTGTACTCCTACCAACAGTAGAGTTTTCATTATATTTCTCAACTTGCCCATTTATCTTTTCTTAAAAAATACTTCAAGATAGATTTCTATCAATTGTAATAATTTGGATGATTAAAGAAAGCTGGTTGTCAAAGGAACACTTAACCTCTGTTGTGCCCTTATTGTTATTGCATATTGGAATAATTTTGTTCGCATCGTTGTGTAATATGGGTGACTTAATGCATTTCAATTGAAATGCAACACTGCTCGAATAATCGGTCAACCCAGAATACACTAGTCATTTTAATGTAAGAAAGGAAAGGCTGTACAAATGAATGTTGTCATACTAAAGTCCTTTCTCTGCTTGAATTCTCTCTCAGCTTTTCTTACTTGATTTTTCTAGATAAATCAGTTTTTGTACATTAGGATTGTTTCTATACCATTAAAAAAACTGCTATCGTCGAGAAATGTATGTCTCGTTATTATCTCCATTTTCCTTTTTAATAAAATAATGTTCTTTGGCCTAAAATAATAGACGTACCACCTGATCATCAAGTAATATTTTTTTATTTGGTGTTAGTGCCGATGTAAGTGATTTAATAACTGTTCTCTATTGAACACATTGGTGTTGGTCAGTAAACCCCTAAATTGAAAGCACTGTACTTAATTAGGCTAGCTTAAGATAGAAACCATTTCATCGACGAGACATGAAGCAGGTATGTCTCATGAGAGCGAAGAAAATTATTTAAAAGAACCCTAGTCATGATAGAATTTCTTCAATTTTTATATAATCTTAAGTTTCAATCGATTATTTACTGGATTTCGATTTCATTCCGTCTTTTCCCTTTCTCTGCACACCGTGTCCCTCCAATTGAGGGCATCTGTCTGCCCCACCCGCTCACTCTATATGCAATGTTTCTCTTTCTTTTAGGCGTGTGTATTTCTTAAAGTTGATTTTTGATGAAGATACGTTTACTCTTCTAAAATGGCTTTGAAAATTTGTTTACAATAAAATGGGATGGAACATCCTTCTTGAAATGTGTGGAATTTCTCACTTCAGGCTCTTATCCGTCGTCTTTGTAGCAAGTAATCGATTTTTAATGCTGAGACTTTTGTTCAGTAGATTACTTTCACTACACTATTGATTTATTTCAATTCACGTACCCGATTAAACCTTTATCTCGATACACACACGCCCCCCTTTTTTCTTAGATAATTTACTTAAGTACCTCCCAACCCTGACACTGCCAATTCAATTGAGTAATGATTTGGTTTCTCATGTTTGTTTGAATATCTGCGTGTAGATCTGGAGTAATTTTACAACATGTCGGTGACATATGAATGTCAGCATTTACACTTTGTACTCGTGTCCATATTTGCCTGCATTAAACATACATAATGTGTTGATTACAAAATCATAGTGCCCAGTCATTTGTTCATACTGTGAATTTCAAGTTGACATGAATTTTCCAGTGATATTCTTCCTTCGTTGCAAGTAATCTATGTATATATTTGGGCTGGCATCCCTCATTTTCACCATCAAAAGACCATTATTACATTTAGAAAATAAATCCTCATAATTTGTGCTTTGGATGTCATGTTTTTTTAGTCAATATTTGTAGAATGCTCATAGGATTTTGGCTTGTCAAAATTTATTGATCAATTTTTTTATTCAATGAAGTATTGCAAATCATTATGAATTCTTAGCTTCTATTTACGTTCATCTTAGTTGCAATCAAAAGCAACTATTAACACAACTCAGGTTGTTCTCCCTTCAGCTGTGAGTAAATAAATTGACGATGTGGATTGGAATGAAGGATAAGTTCCAGTTGAGAATCAAGCTCAAGACCCTCCGTACCAAGGGTGGTTTGCTCAAGCCACTGGAACTTGGTGGTAAGTGCGACTCCATATCTAACCCATTAACTCATGCCCCATCACAATTTCTGCTGTGTCATGTTTGTTGACTAACCGGTAGTTCAGTATCAGTTATTCAGTTTTATTAATATTCATAAGGTGTCTCATCAGGAACTTAGTCTTCATTCTGATCTATGCTGTTGATTTATTTACTTCCTGCTGAGGAAGGGAAACCAGTCTGAGTTGAGTTCAGATTAAAAGCAACAATGATAAAGATGAAGGTAAATAGTAACAAAAGAAAATGATTTGCAATTTTTTATCTAATAAAATAAAATGAGATAGGATTATCGAATCAGAACTACCACCAGTTCATAGCAAACGTGGTACAGAAGAGATTGAGATGGTGTGAGATTGAAGTTTAGATTTGCGTTTGCCTGTAAGTTCAAGTAGCTTAGTGGTATAGATGGTTGGGAGTTTGATTATCATCAGGAACCTATTCTTTACTCTGATTCTTGCTGTTGATTTATTTACTCACAGCTGAAGGGAAACCAGCCTGAGTTAAGTTGCAATTAAAAGCGACAACAATTACAATGAAGGTAAAAAGTTACTAAAAAAACTGATGTTGTATCAAGTTTTGAGTAATTGATTCTATAAATTGACAAGTG